>VDFB02061679.1:45149-79324 GCA_007258455.2 Sequoia sempervirens
CATCCTTCTTCCTAATAGACTTGCAGCTTCCACTTCTTCAAATCCCCCAAAAAAATCTACAAAAATATGTTCCAACTATTACTTGTGAGTTGGCCAAAGATTGATGAGACTATATTACCATCAGATTAGTTCAGTAGCTCAAATCTTTTGATGTTGTTAGGTCACCGATGAAACCCTTTCTCCCACTTCAATTCTAAGTTGGATACAATATCCTTTATCGAATGCTAAGGTCGAGATGATGAAGGATCAAAACAATATCGAATATGATACCAGAATGAATGTCTATCCCAAGAACAAATATGATCAAGAATGAATTATTTTTGCAGAGCCAAAAATTTTATTCTTTTACCAAAATTAACTAATAAATTTTTTTCTCAAAAACACCCCATACTTCCAAAAACAAGAAAGAGTTTTATTTTTTCCAAAATAAAAATCCAAAAGATAAGCTTTGAAACCATAAATCAACAAAATCAGCAAGTTTCTAGTTCGACAATCCATTTGAAGCCGTGCATGTGCACACACTGTCTTTCTCCCATTTTTTCTATTCAGAACTCATTTTCTCATCAATTTGAATACTTATCTCCTCTATTTATTTAAAATTGCATTAATTTTCCATATTAAATAATCATCCTCTCACAATAATAATTATCAATCATTACAATTTAATACAAGACATTTAACATAACAATTTAATTTAAATATTTAATAATAAACCATATCCTTTCCATTTCATAGTATTGATTTATTTAATTATTATTTTAAATTCCAATTTTATTTATATTACCTTATAATCAATTTTAATTTGATTAAACAAGATCATTTAAAAAAATATTAAGTTCACCTCATAATTCAATAACACATTAAACAACGAAATCAACATGACGTCACAAATAAACAACTTACTCAAATGTCAAGAAGGGCCACTATGGAGGGGCACTACATCCTCCCCCCCAAGCTTTAACTTACTCCTGGAAGTCGCAAAGTAAAATAAAACATACACAATTCTAAGCAACATCATCACAAACAACCATGTGACATCATAATTAAATCAAATAATGAGAGACACCAAACAAGCCGAACAACAAAGAATACAAACCATATTGATAGGGTTACAAGACAAGGTACTCATCCTTTTTGAGGATGATGGGAAGGGTTGGGGGCCTTCTTGTCAACTCCATTTTTCCACATTATACCCATTGGGTTTTATAAGGCACACTTAGATCTGAAAGTGCAGGTGGACTCGATGCCTGGTACCTACAACCTACATCAAATCAAGATGTCGAGCATTTATATATATATATCAAATAACAAACACATAGTGAGAGGAAGTCGTAGTGTAGCAGGGCACTCACAAATGAGTGATGCTACATTGTCTCTCTTAATAAGACCACAAATAGTAACCACATCAACCAGAACAACCCTAATAATCAATTCAAATTGTAAACAATTCGCTACTTATTATGTAGAGAGTTACTTGAGCCATGGTTTGGGTTCCAAAAGCCTGCTCATTTAGCTCTATTCAATCTCTTGGGTTAGTAGAGTGATAGAATCACTTGAGAGTGCTCTTCATTCTCTATCATTGACCTAAAACATGTGCCTATATTAAGGTAGATTAGGGCAGCCCTCTGTTCTCAAGTCGCCATGACCTAGAGCCTTGGTGTGGTTGGTCCCCCTCTTCTACATTTTGGTGAACCCAATGTGAACAATGTCTATCTATTCCTCGGTGTTTGAGACTTTTCCCCTTGCACCTAGTGATTATTGTAAATTTAGGTGTTGTGAGATTTTATGAGCATCACAACCCAATCTACGACCTCCAGGTATGTGGTTAGAAAGAGTGTGTGACACCTACCAATGGAAAAGACAAAGGTCTCTTCTACATTTACTACTTGATTTTCTACAATATTTATAAATGAGATGGGTTTCATAGATAATACTACTTGTGCTCCCACTCCTCTAGCATCCCTTACGGCCTCGTCCATGGATGAGGATGACGTTATGCATATTCCTATAAAAAATATTCTAACACTAGATATGAGGTTGTTAGACCTCATGAATCATTTGGAGAAAGAACCAAATATGGAGAGAGCCGCTAGGCTTGCTAGTGAGGTGAGATCCATGTTAGGTAAGGGTCAGACATGTATAGAATTCTTATGCGGCCTTACTGATCTAATCAAAGCATACATCCCTTTGTATACCACTAGATTGGGTACTACCCAAGGGGAGGTGCTCGATACCTATGAAAGACAAATGTGTGTCTCGATGCCTACTGCATATGTATGCATGGCCAAAATAGGCTCCTCAATCACTGTTTCCTCTACTTCTCAAAATCCTAGCATTGGCAAGGAGAGTAGGATACCCCTTGGTTTCATTTTCACCCCTCCTACCACCCCTGGTGGTGGCTTAGGTAGTAGTAGTGGCATTGACGATGGTGGCTCAAGTGGTGTTGGTGGTGGTGACTTTGGTAGAGGTTGTGGCTTTGGTTTCGAAAAGGGTTAGACTGGTGGTGATAGTAGTGGCTCTCGAGGTGGTTCTGGGGGAGGTTCCACTAGGTCTTTATCATTTTCTAACCCTGTTTTGAATGCTCTTCTTGAAAATATGGGTGAGATGCAAAACTAGTTGGGAAGCCTTTCCCAAGCCTCTTCCCAACCTACCTTAAAACCTTTTTTTGACATAGCCCACTATCAGTGACGATTTTGAGAACTCCTTTCCCCTAGCGAATGGAGATTCCTAAATTTTAAAGTATGGTGGTAAGGGAGATCTACAAACACATGTATCAACCTTTAATGCTATGTGAAAATATTTCTTCCATGATGATGCTTTAATGGCTAATCTTTTCCCTCGATCTCTCAAGGATACAACACTTGAGTGGTATTTTTCCTTGCTAGACAATTCTATATTCCCATTTGAGCAGCTCATAAATTAATTTCTCTATTAATTCAAAGCTAACATTAGTCCGAAGATGACCTTCTTAGATCTCATCTAATGTAAGAAGGGAGAACATGAGAAGATAATTGATTTTATCGTGCGTTACCAAGCACTCTTTTTACAAATTTCATACCTACTACCCAACTCAAATGTGCAAAAGGTATTCATAGGCAACCTGTAGCAAGCTTGGCAAGAGAAATTCTCCTTAATGAAATACCCTTCCTTTGCACATCTATGCATTGCGTTGTGGGAGTACCAATAAATGGTGGTTAATTTCGAGGGGTCTTCCTCACACTCTCATTTTGAGGGAAAATATATTGTGTCTATTTCAAGATAAGGTAAAGTTGTTGTGAATGTGGTTGCCATGACTAATGATCATGGCCTTAGATGCAACAAAAAATTTACAAAATTGGTTGAATCTTATTCTTTTATTTTACAAAATTTATTAAAATATAAGGGTATGTGCAGGATCATGATGGGCCAAAAAGTGGTGATATGATGGGTATGTGGCTGACAACTTTTTTTACCCAAAATTGATGAAACAAAAGGGGTTTTTAAAGGAGATTCTCAGCTTTCCACCAATTTAAATTATGCTTTACTTTGAATTTAATAAATAAGTATTATTCATTTTCTATTTGAATTACGACTAAAGTCTAATTAATAGGCTAATTGAAAAATATTTATAGCTTTCAAAGGTATCACATTTTTTGAATTTGAAACATGCATCAAATTCTCTATGCTTCTATACTAGGATTAAAAAAATGAATTTCATGAAGTTTTGACCAAGTTAAGGTTAATGGACATACAAATTTTTTATATTTTTTAAAAGTTGTAATAAAAATTCATAATTAATTATTTATTTGGAAAAATTACAAAAAATATGCATCACATTGGGACATGAGTCCTCTACTTATATCTAAAATATTATAAAAAATATTATCATTTTATTGTGTTTAGGGTGGTCAAATAGACACCTAGTTCTTATTTTTTCCCCGAAATTTAAGTGCTACTACATTGAAATTTCAAATTTTCACCAAATTGTTTTTTTTTTTAAAATAAACCTAGTAGTTTAGAAACTACATTCAATTTTCTACAAATTATATTCTTACATATTTTTGAAATAATATAGATAACTTATTCAAACTTTTATGTCAAGTTGCCTAACTCTGATTTTTATGAATTTTTTTCCACTTAAGTGCTTGTTTTTTCCATGATGATCTTGCACATACCCATAAGATTATAACATTAGAAAATCCCTAACCCTTTAAGGAGCCTTATCCTAATTAGTATGATGGGAATGATTTTTTTCAATACCATTGTGTTAAAGGGAATAATACTGAGCATTGCATGTGCCTGCATCATGAGATACAGGATCACATCGATGACGGTACCATCCATCTTGATAGGAAGAAGCAAAATACAAATAAGTTAGTAGCGAAGGAAAATAGCAAGTTGCAGATTTACACAAACCCATTTCCATCTCATTTTGTGAACTTGATTATTGACCCTTCTAATGCTTCTCCTAAACATTCAGCGTATGTTAATATGCTTTCAATTACTCCACCCCACAACCTTTGACAGGTTCGCTAGATGTGACTTTCACCTCGCAGGACTTTCCTTTTAATAACAAGCCCTCTCCCCTATACATTCCTACTCACTTCAATGGAAACATTGTTATAGGATTCCTAATTGAGCCCATGAGTTGAGTAAATTTTATTATGAAGGAGACGTTATGGCTAAATTCATTATAGAGGGAGGAATATAAGAAAACAAAATATATTATACATACACATGATGGTATCTCTCTTGTGCCATATGGTTCTATAACTCTTTTTATCCTAGTTGGACCTAGGGCTATGGATACAAATTTTGATGTCATCCCAGAGTGTAATCTATTTAGGGTGAAGTTGGGCATCCCATGGCTAGATTCCATGAATAGAATTGCCTTTGTTATTCATAAATGTTTAAAATTCTCTCATGAAGGTGATGTGCATGTTGTGGATGACACTGGATATCAACCATTGGTATCCTATGGGGGTTATTCTTTTGATCATTTTTGGCCTACCTCGGTTGGTCCACTCCCTCCTTCAATGAACCTACTTTACCAAAACTACGTGAAGTACAAAACTAGAGTAAAGGATAGCCAAAATTTATTCATCTAGTATTTCAATAGCAAGCTTCATCTTCCTCACGAAAGGGAAAGGAGAATCTTTCTTGTGCTTAGGGAACCACCTCTATCTCCCTTCCTAAAGAGGAAATTTGGGTTACTACTCCTGGATTTCGCATAAGAAGTTCAATGGTGCCTACTTGGAATAAATCTAATATTTGGTATCCAACCTTCCTACCTTACCCATGGGCCCTCAACCTAGCATGTATGGTAAGGGGAAGGGTCCTCATGGGGAGTCCCCTATGTCTTGGCCTTCACGACCTATTATTGCTCCTGCCCCTAAGGTAATGACGGGGAAGAGCCCCACCGCTAAGGCATTAGAGCTTGCTCCCCTCACTATTGTTTCATCATCTCAAGCTCTCCTTCCCATTCTTGTCTAGGAGTCTCTCCCTCCATTGAAAACAACCATGATGGACACTCCAATGGTTGAATAGGAGTCTTATGTTCCATCTAAACTTCCAGCCTCTAGCACCTAGAGTCATAGAAACCACCTTGTGTGCTAGCACAAGCATTAGAAAAAGGCTTTGGCCATTGAGCAGGCTACTCTGTAAAAGGAGGGGGAGTCAGCTGCTTCTTCCCCAACATCTTCTATCATATGCTCCTATCTTTTCCCCTTTGCTTTAGTTCCTTCAGTTTCAGTTTTTCTTTTAGCTCTTGCTATGAGCATAAACAACCCTCACCCAAAGAGGGTGCAGGTGTTTATTGCTCCTTTGGTCGAGCCACCTCTTCTAATGTCCCTCCCAAAAATCTTGCCATTCTTGAAGCTCATGGACATACCAAACACCTTGGTGGTGTTCGCTGCTATCTTCTCCTCCTCCTCCACACCTTCTACCTCATCTCTAGGGATCTCACATCCTCCTACAAAGGAAAAGATGGAGGATGGCCTCGCTAGCAATGGGGGTCGAAAGAGAATTCAACCTTCTTCAGAGGGTGGTTTTGCATTAGCTTGTGTCATCCTTGTGACGGAGGAGGTTTCGACATCCGCAAAGTTTTTCATTGCTCTTGAGTCTCTCGATGAGCCTAGTAATGAATCTCCGATGCCACCTCCCTCACTCATTGAGTTAACACATGGAACTATTGTGAAGTGCATGTTTAATTCTCTAGTTGAGGCCCCAACCTTATCAGCAATCATGAAATCATTGACTTTTACCCCACAAGAATTGAGGAAAGAAAACCTTGAGGGGTATCCTTCCTTGGCTCTTGTTGCGGGAGGGTCGAAGGGTTCCCCCCTTGATATTCCACTCTTGCAAGCTCGTTTTCCTTCCCCGTACAATGATCTAGATTAGGAGGTCGATGAAATCTTAGTTGATGAGTACTAGGGGGGCACCTCTTCTTTATCTGTAGAGTAGATTGTGTGTGTGTTTATGATCCCCCGTGCTTGTGTTATGTGTTCTTGGATGACCCTTGTCACCCTTGTAGGTACCTAGATATAAGAGTGCTTATGTGTCATAAAACTTCCTCTATTTGTTACATCATTCTTACTTTGTTATGTGTATTATTTTTTTACAATTGGGGGCATTTAGGCTTCCCTTCCATGTTCACCCAATTTTTTATTTTTACTTTTTCTTCTCGTGCATTCTTCATATGGTCTAATACAGTAGGGGGTTGATGAAAGTTCATTAATATACTATTATATCTATTTATCTATATTTATGAGTAACTCTGACCCTAAAATATCCAATCACCCCTATGTCCCTTGTTCATAATATTATTCTTCCTTCTTACATGTTTTTTCTCTTGACTATCATGCTTGCTTTGTGATATTGTGGTGCTCATGTGTTTTCCCTCGTGTTTGTGAAAACATTACCATGGTTACATCTCACTATGTTCTACAAGCCACACCATTACTCCTTTTCATTCTTGCTTTTCTCTCCTTAGGATGTCTTTTTCCTTTGTGGTTGACACGTGCACCATCCTAAGGGTGGCTCTCATATCACTTTGATTTTCAAAAAATGCAATTGGTGGCAAACAAATCTTTTCTCAAAAATCTTTGCAAAATATTTTTTCAAAATCGCATTCCTCAACTAGGACCCTTGGCAGAATACTTTTCCTTCATCATTGGTTCATAAAGAAAGAATTTGAAAAAAAATTCTCCAAGGAGGGGAGCACCTTCCCTTGCAGGTGAAGTTCTAACCTTCCCTTTGTGAGGGGACCTTCTTCCTTTCAAATTCCTTGATGAAGTGAAAATATTTCAGAAGGATTCCTTGATGTTGAATTGATTTGTGAAAATAACTTAAGTATACTTTCAAACTCACCGGGCGTCCCTTGAGTGGAACCTTTTTTCTTTTGAAGGGTTCCTGAGGGACCCCTTTGAAAGATTTTCCTTAAATTTTTGATTGTCTGTGTGACTGTCTGCTTGCTTGTTTTCCTACATGGCTAATTTTTTTTCTAACATGTTTTGTCTATCAATTAACGTGTTGCTTTGCAGGTGCACCTATAAAACTACTTTCCAATCTAACTTTGTGAAGTCCCTTACATTGGGCTTCCTTCAAGAGAGAGTACTTGGGGGTGCCTTCTTTGTAGGTCAAAGGATCTATGAAGCGCTTGCATCCTATGGGATTTGTCCATCATTGGTCTATGGGCCTTTGATGCACTTTGATCGACTTTTTAGCTTTGAGGATCTACAAAGTCCTTTGTTCAATCCTCCTCAAGAGAGAGTACCTGTGGAGTTATTTTCCTATCATATGCCTTCAACATTCACCAAATTATAGTCTTCTTCCTTGACAGTTTAGGTATACATTTCCAAAAAAAATTGATCTACTTTACCAAACATTCATTGGCACTCATGGTCGCTAAAGTGGGGGGAAAATGTATAGAAGTGAATTTGCACCCCTCTTGCAAATTCTGCTTTTACACCCTCTACTTTAGGAAAATCAAACCCGACTAACAAATTTCACATCACCTACCTACAGTGCATCCACTTGGCGCTTGTCCTTTGTTTTAGTAGGGGAATTTTTGTCAGGGATGCACACATAACACACGGATGTCTACACATCATGCTACCATCCCTAACAAATTCTTGCCTCTAGAATCCATAGAGACATTACATTCCCCATTAGTGATGAATTGTAATGCCTCTGCACCTTCGTGTCAACCTGAGAATGGCTCTTTCCCTCCTTTTTCATTTTCAAATGGCTTTGTTTCACTCACACTTCATCTCTTTAGCATCTCTTGAGAAATTCAATCCATCTTCTACACATTAGTTGAGTTCATACACATCTTCTCTATGTCCTGTTGCACTTTTACCACCATTGGAATTGCAACTAGGTATCTCAAGGGATTACTTCTTCATTGTTGCGGTAATATAGACCTTACCACTTGCATCCTCCTCTGCATGCTTGAGAGTACCTTGATTGAGAAGGTGATATTGTTTGTTGATTTATGTAGCATAGTGTCATTGTTGTTTTCTGACATCTTTTCTATTACTCTATTGCATTTTCTATCTCATGGCTTTCTAGTTGTCTCTGGAGGTGGAAACACCAAAGCAGGGGTTTGATTGAGGAAAACCCCTATATAGCCAAAACATTTTTCCTCTCTTAGTTGTGTGTAGGTATGTGTAGACATCGAAAAATATACAAATTGATATTGCACACTCGATCCTAATCTACTAACATCGCTTCATCCTAAATTATCTCTTTGTCTAACCATTTAATCGAATAGCCTTATTTGATTAAATTTATCATAATTCCCCTTTTAATTAAATAAATCCCTCAATTTAATTAAATCATTGTCTCTGTGTAATTAGCTAGGTCATTTCATCTTCCTATCTTTATTTAATTAAATAATCCATATTATTTGATTAAATCTCTAAAGTTAATCTAATTAAATTAAATAAATCAAGCATTTATCTAATTTAATCTAACATCACCCCCTTTGGTTAAGTAAATCAAAATATTTATTTAACTAAGTCTAAATCATTCTTTTCTCATTTTTGGAGTTATTTAAATCCTAAAATCTAAGTCAAAATGGTCAAATCAATTAACATCATTTAAATTAATCAAATCCTGATTAATCTTAATCTTAATCCATCAAATCCTCTAGATTTTGAAACTTGCACATGAAAATCAATTTAATTGATTTATAAATCATCTATTTTCATTCAAAAAGCATCCAAGAGGGAATATTCCTCAAGTTTGAAATCTCCCCCAAATCACTTGTCCATCCAACAAAGCATTTAAAGCTCTTACATTGTCTCTTACATGTCTCCCCACTTGGCATTTAACTCATCTTTCATCCCCCCTAAACATGTCATCTCATCAAATTCAAATTTCAAACTTGCACATTGATCAAAATGTGCTCAAGCTTCATCCATTCACATGTTGACAAGTGGCATCTTTCCATTGGATGAATGTTAGTCCCACATTGCTCAATTTTGGACATTCATCCTTCAATCTCATCTATAAATGAAGAGCTCCTCTTGTCATTTGATCATCCACCAATTGAGTAAACTTACTATACTCAAATTTAGAGCAATCTTCATCCATCTTATTAAGTTCTATAGCTAGGTTATGCAGATTTTATCTTGGAAGCATTCATCAATCTTCATCAAAGTGGATCATCATTCATCAACATTCATCAAGCTTGCATCATTGGAGTTGGGAAAGGGCCAATTTTCACATCAAATTGGCACCAATTCCCTCAAGAGATTAGGAGTTTGCTTGCTTTAGAATAGATTTTGATATGCTTTCAAGTTTCATTGTGTTCTTCCTTTCATTTTCTATCTCTTTTCCAATTCAAATGAATTTCTTGAGGAATCCTTATTCTTCCTTGCATTTCACCTTTTAATGTGTTTGTTCATGTTGTTTTGTGGGTATTGGGATTACGGTTCAACATTTGGCACTAGAGGGAGGGAAAACCAAAAGTTTAAATCACGTTTTTTCATGAAAATTTTGTGCTTTTTCTATTTTTTTGTGTCTACAGCAAACAGAGCCACTGATAGCCCAGCGGTGCCATATAACACCGCTTAAAACTCCAAACAGCGCCGCTTTTGGATCCAGCGTTGCTGTTTGAGCTCTAGCATCGCTGTTTGAACTCAAACAACGCCGCTTTTGGCTCCAGCATCATTGTTTGAGCTCTAGTGTCACTGTTTGAACCCAAATAGCGCTGCTGCAAACTGCACCGCCTTTGATTTCTTGTTTTTTCATGCAAACTTAAAATGGCCATATCTTGGTCATTTTTTGGTCTTTTTCGAAGCTTTTTTTTTGAAATGGGGTAGAATTTCATAAGCTATCCAATGGTGTAGGTTATTATCAATTTTGATAGAGTTTAAATTTTAAATTTTTCACTTAATGTCAAATCATAATGAAACTTGGTCTAAATTTTAGGGGTTTTATGCTTAATCATCTATCTAACCTTCATATCTTTTTGTTCCTTGATGTCATCTAACATTTGGATCTTTTATTATAGATTTTAAAGGATCATGAAGCATGGAAGTCAAAGAAAAAATCACTATCACATCATTGTATCAAGTGTTTTTGAACACTTTGGGGAGCAATTATAATCCCACTTCTAAGGATTTTACCCCTTCAAGCTTTTAGGACCTACTAAATTTTTTTTGGCTCTAAAAAGAATATTTCAATTTTTTGCTACAAAAGGGCTAAAATGAACATTGTGAATACAACTTATTAGAGTTTGTTTATTTGGTTAACAAATTGAACAAAATGTCTATCATTTGTCTTTTGGTGCTCTAAAACGAACTCATTATTGCTTTGTGGGATCTAAAATGAACATGTGCTACATTTTTTTGTGAGAGCTTACTTGAACTAACATCATCGAAAAAGGATGTATCTACTTCTCTCACGCTTTATAGCGATCTTGAGAATCAAAAGGCCTTTTTCATGATCTTAGGTTGAGACAAAGCAATCACCTCCAAACTTCAATTTAGGCTTAAAATTGAACAAAATCTTGTGCGAGTGTGAGTAAGCTTATTGCATGTGTTCTCCCTTTGTTTCTAAACAAGGGTCGATCGAACTATGAATAAGTTTATTCACTTTTTTCTATCTTAGAGGGCCTATCTTGGGGAAAAAGTACTCACCCAAGGGAATGACTCAACCGGTAACACTTTAAAGCCAAGAGTATTTCCAACTGGGATATAAATGTGGGTATTGGAGTAAATGCCAATATCACGCGGTTGGCTTTGACGAGATGGATCTGAAAGGGGACTCTCACCATATGGGTCAATCTCCACGAACAGAAAGTCTAAAATAAAACCCTTGTTTGTAGTGACCAATTAATCCCTTCAACAAGCTTATCAAAGTGGTGCATTGGAACTTAGATTCCAAGAAGTTACTTGCCATGTCTGATCTTGGTTAAAGTATAGAGGTTAAGACTTCATTCTTAACATACCTTTATACTCTTTCCTTGGTTGCATGTAAAATCATCTCTTCTTCTATGAAGGGCATGAGGCAAGCCCACCAAGAAAAATGTACCAATTGAGCTAGGGTGTTATATTGCTTGTGAGTCAGTTTCAAAACATAGTGCTTTGATCAAAAACATTGGAAAACCAACATTCAACATGTGCATCAAATCTAAAACCCTTTAGGAGAAGCAAATATCCTTGAACAAATTCACATGTTATTTCTTACCCTTGGGATTCATATCCTTAGAGGCTTCTAAGCATTTGCATTTCATCTCAATTTTCTCCTACTAAGATCAACATTAGGAAACCTTTGCCTTGATTTCCTCAATTTCTGCATAATGCATTTTGTGGGATGAAAGAAAATTAGGACATTGGACATTTAGTTGAAAACCTAATCAAGAGCATGTTTTTGGTAAAAAGAATCCATTAAGCAAATATTGAATCAATTGGACCCCACACATGTGCTTGGCATCTTTTGGTTTGAATTAATCTTAGAGAAAGGCATGTTCTTCACTATCTTGGCCTATTAAACAAGTCCTTCCTAGATTCATTTAGGATCAAAATCAAACACTTCATTCATTCAAATATTTATCATCCCATCCCACCAAACAACTTTAGAGCTTTGAAAACACCATTCTAGACTTGGGTAAATCATCAAAATCAAAATCACCTTGTTTAATTAGGAGTATGGGAATGCATCTTTTCTCATACCTCTAGTTAAATTAGCACACCTTTGAAGAAGTTCATCATAAGATCACATCCAACATTTTAGGGTTTACAAGTTCATTATACAACTCAAACAATCAAAATCAAGCCCTAAGTCTAGCATTGATACAAGGTCCCTAAACATTCAACACTCATATCATTCACCCCTTTTCATCCTTCATCTCATCATTTGGTCCTAAACACCTTAGAGGTCACTTTTGCAACAAGGTCAAAATGCAAGAGGAACATGGAATATAAACTTGATCCATACATCATGAGTAATCCAAGTCAACCAAACTATCAAAGCCTTACAATTCCAATTGATTTTCAAAACTCAAATTTATACAATCCATACATGGGATCATTATCTCCTACAAACCTCAATGGTACAAAAAGTGGGAGTCTACCCAATCTAAATCTTGGAACACCTTTCCCGATGGTAGATCTAAATCCAAACCTACAAGTTTTCCAACTGAACAATCAATGCATGAGCCTTCAAACGAACAACGTCATCCCACCAAATCCCTACATGCCAAATGAGAATGTACCAAGTACAAGTTTTCCAAACATGAATTCGGAAAACTTTGGGATAAATATGTTTGCAAATCATACAAATGTTGTTCAAAGTCCTAAAAAATTGATAATGACTCCATGCATTAGTCCAAGTCAAGGTAACACCATGCAAGATTAGAGTTACCTAAAACAAGGCAATGTGATTCCCAACATCAACAATGTTCAATTTCAACCCATAATGCCAAATTTGAACACCATCCCAAATAAGAACATTGTCCAATATCAACCACAAGTATGCATCCTAAATCTGTTTGAATGAAAGCCAAATCAACTATATCAAGGGAATCAAGATCAAAATCAAGATCAAATTTGGCGAGATAAAATTGCTACAATTACCAAAATAGTTGAGTCATTGCGCCAAGAGAGATCTCCACCATAATTACCCATATCAACATCATTCCTTGATTTAGGGCTTCCCCCTTTACCTAGCATGAATCACTCCATCCAAATCAATCCACCTAACACCAATCAAGCCATCACATCAGAACCTTTGAATATACCATTGACATTGCACCAACATCTGGTATCTAATCAAATGACAACATCAATCCTGAAAAATCAAAACATGGTCTCCCAAGGACATATCACCTTGGTCATTCCGACCATTCCTATCACCTCGATCAATCCCATCATATCTCAAACCCTCACGATTGCTCCAAGTGTATCTCAACCACTCATCACTACATCCAACACAATTCCAAATCCACCACCACTACCACCAAAACCAAATGTAGCAAGACAATATAACATTGCACTAAAATCTCACCAGGCCTACCAAAAGGCCATCCAACAATATCTAGCCACACAACAAGCAACACAAGATCAACAAGTGCAACAAGCCTCTCAAGCTACCCAACAAACACAAGTACAATCACGAAAAAATGATAACTATTGGGGATAACGATGAACATTCAACCATTGGTGATAGCATTGACAATCTCTTTACCACAATTGCTAAGAACAAGGATCAAGATCAATCCACCATTGAGCACCTTGAATTTATTTCTACTTCATCCAATGATCAAATCAACATACATCAAGAGTCACTTTTCAATCATGATCAAAATCCACCAACTGACAATAATCCAATTCAAGAAATTTCAACATCATTTGACCCTATGGTTGAAGATATTGGAAATCCCTCCACCATAAGTGTTGAAAACAATGATCAAGATATCTCCATCGGTGAGCACCTTGAAGATATTACCACCCCATTCGATGATCAACTCACCATACATCAAGAGCCACTTTTTAGTGATCTATTTCAAGGAGTGCTAGGATTATTTTATCCTATTGACATAATGCACGATCCATCGACCAATGATCATATTGAAAATGTCTCTACATCACCTTATAAGTTAGAGGACATAACTCAAGAATTTATCTCAAAGCATGATCAACATCTTCCACCAAGGTCAGCAATGGTCCTTTCCAAGACATGTTAACACCCTTTGACTTCACGGTTATAGATGCCGAAGGAGTCCTCAACTTGACACTTGATCCAAGTCAACTCAAAGATCAAGAGGATATTGAGCCATTCCCCATGCCTAATGACGACATCCAAAAACACTTTGTAAGCAATCCATCCTTTGAAACTGACCCATGTCAAGAACTTGATCCAAGGCATATCAAAAGCAACTCTGAAATCATTCAAGATCAAGAATTTGTATCTTCAAGATACTACAATAATCTAATGGACACTCTCCTATCTATGAAAGATGATCATATCCATGTAGCACACACTCCTCCATCTACCCATGAGATGCTTTCTATGGATGGGCACATAGATGATCTTCATTCAGAATAGGATTCCTTTACTCCTGATATTATTACACAAAAAGATCAGGTTATTGATTCATATAGTCAAACAGAGTTGTCAACATCAAGATAAGATATGTCGCAAACTCAAACTAAGGACATCATGAATAAAGATATCCAACATTATCTGCTCAAGGAAACAAGTCAGACATAATAGTATAATCCATAGTTAGTAGAACAAAAAATTGAAACAATGTCATCTACAGTGGTCATTTGTCAGAGCATGTTTACCGAACAAGACATCTTAGAACAAGCAGAATCAAAGAACAAAGGTACAACATCCACAATACTGGGGGCAACTATGTCTCAAGCAAACTTCAACATAGGGAGCACAAAGAATCTTTATGGTGAAACCATTTCCAATACTACAACTAGCCACGCCATCAATCTTCATCCACCCATCACCCCATCCACGAATTGGGACCAACGTCAAAAGGAAGATTTGAATCAAAGTACAAAGAATGTTATCAAATCAAAAGAAGCTAAGAAGCATAATGGATAAATCAAATACGCATGGATACCAAAACATACAAAGAAAGATCATCCCTATCAAACTCCATCAGTCAAAGAAATGATGGGGAAAAATAAAAAAGGGAAAAGTATCCATCAAGGATGTCCACAAAAGCAAAAGAAGGCTTTTCAAGTGACGTACAAAGTGTATCAAGCAGTTGGTCCTAATTCCATACACACTTCCGTATCCACCCATCATTGCTCATCTTCCCAAGTTTGGAGAGTCAAAAGTTCCAAACTGTCAACCAATCCATCTTCTATCCCTAAACACACTCCATCCACGCCTCCACACATGATATCCAATTCTCAAATTGACCATGTATTAGCAACGACCCTTCATCATAAGGATTCTGAAGGCACTCTATCACGATGTATGTACAGAGATAGAGTTAACTCCGGTATTGACGAAGTAGATCAGGAATCTCAAAAGTTATATTCAAGTGCACGTATCTTAGCAAAGCAACTTCTTCAAGCAGGATATCGATGGAACATTATGACATGGGAATCTACATAAACAACACCTTGTGATTCAGCATGAGCTTAAAATCTTTTAGAAAAATCCAAAAAAAAATAAAAAATATGAAAATAAAAAAAAATAGAAAAAGGATTGAAAATAGTAATGCAAAAAATCGTCCTCTAGTGAAAACTGCATGGGCGACACTTTGGGTAAGACCATGATGAAAACCTGGAAAATAGGTGTCATGTGTGGAATCGAGCATCTACGTGCACCAATTCAAGTGAAAGCATCTCATCCCATCTATAATAAATTGAGCATTCCATTCATCCATAAACCATTTATCCAATCCATTTTCATCTATGTGCATATATCTATGTCCATCATCCAAATTATCTTGATCTTGATGAAACTTTGGTGCACAGTTTACGCTTGCTTATGGTAAACATCTTGACATGGGTCATTTTCATTGGTCCTATCCTATCCAACATTATCTGATCCTTGAAGCATTATCCAAATGAGCATTCATTATGTAAACACCTTATCTTATCACAAGATAATCCTTGGTATCCTTTTCATCCATCTAATGGCATTCCATACATTGCTAGACACGGGGGGCGGATATTTAGATCTTGCTTCAGGAATAAAACTTGATCTTTATCCTCCAACTTATGTGGTGATCTAAACATTAGAAAACATGAAATCAAATTGGTCAAGCATTTGCAATCTAAAATCTGAATCACTAGCCCATGGCATATTTTGACAAGAAGATGTTCCTTATCAGGCTTCATCTTTCATCAAACATCAATCCAAACAATCACTATCAGTCACATCTAACGTGTGCTTCAAACATCACACCATATCACTCAAACAACTTTTGTTCCAAATCAAGCTTCATCAATCTTGATTGTTAAAAAATCCAACCCACCATCATCTTGGAGATATCTTTCCCAATCCTTGTGTTTCTTAACACTATCCTTGCATTATTGTGCATCATCGACAATGTAATCGTCATCAATCCTTGCATTGTTGTGCATCCTCAACAATGTTATCGTCATCAATCCTGATCAATCAAATCCTTGCATTGTTGTGTATCCTCAACAATGTTATCATCATCATTAATCCATCGATTTGATCAATCGAACTTATCTTGGTTTTTAACAAAATCTCAAAATAGAGCACTGATAGCATCAGACACATCCTTATCCAAATCGTCAAAATCATGCAAAAATCCAAAAAATAATGAAAAAAGTTAGAAAACATAAAAAACATTGAAATCCAAACTACGTCGTCTTTGAGCTTAAATGTAGGCAAGGCTAATCTTTGATCAGCCCCCAAGATAGAAAAATCTAAAAACATTAAAAAAAAATCAAAATCCAAAAACATTCATAAAATCTCAGAAAACCCCAAAACATTTGAAAAATTGAAAATCAAAAACATTTGAAAAATCCAAAAACTGCCTCAAAACATTGCAAAACGTCAAAAACATCCAAATATTTGAAAAAATCCATGCATCTCATTTCACAATCACCTGCAATAATCAATCATCCATAATAAAACAATCGTCACCTTCACCCTTTGGCAAAACAAACAGAAACAATCACAACAATCAACAAAAGCAAACATCAAATGCAAAATCAAAAGCAAACTACAAACCTTTAAATACAAAATCAAACTCTTCATCATTCACAAACATGTAAATCAACTTTATATCAACAGCCTATCAATCAACTTATCAACCCATCATCATCCTGTACAATGCATGCCCTAGGATATATTGTTCTGACAATGGGCATCATTTTGGCTATCACCTTGGATTCTTATCCTATCAAGACACATCCCTTTGGTTGAAGGTATGAAGAACATTGGCTTGTTTGTGTACTTGATCTTTTCTTTTGGTTTATCTTATTGTGCTCATTCCAAGGACCTCTCAATGATGTCCCCAACAAATGGATTTAGAGGGATATGAATGGGGCAACGATCATTATATTTTTATCTATTGCACTTGTTGGACGTTCTTGTAATATAACTTGGCAAATACTTTCTTTGTTAGGTACGTCCTAGCAAGGTTTCTGTATGTCAAGTGTGAACAAGAATACTCCTATTTGTTTGTCGAGTCAAAGTCCATCACACTAGGTACAACACCATCTTGGTTCTCTATACCTTGATGCATCATATCTAGGTGTGTTATCAAACAATAAGGTAATTGGCCCTTTTAAAATCCCAACTCCTTGGTAATCAAATCATCATCATCATCTCATGTCTTGTTGGAATCTCTTGTTTTCTTCCATCTCTTACTTTTCACGCTAACATTTTACCATGACAGCTAATCGTAAATCAGCGCTAATGCATCCATCCTGCATCCAAAAACCATATACATATCATATCATATAAGAAACATTGATCATCTTACATGCATTGCATTTCATCATTGCATAATATAGATTGGTTATTCTAGGCATCTCATAAACCATAGATTTCTTATCCAGTGCATAATCATAAAAGCGTCATCATATCATATCATGAACATCCACATCATCCATGCATCATCATATCATCCATTGCATATAATCATCTCATATATATCATCAATAATGTAATTGTCATGGTACAAATTAGGATCAAGTGTGTGTAATATATCAAAATAGGCACGAGGCTAGCCATGGCTGATGACTGTCTACATCATCAAATCTATCTACATCAAATATTCAAGTTGAACTAATCTTAAACCTCTTTGTTGAGAGATTGACCCTCAAATCAAACCTCTTCACCCGATCTCTCGAGGAGGCAGTATACCAGCGTAATTCTTCATTCGTTGGGGCAGCAGTGGGGCATCCAAAAAAATAGAGAAATTTTGACTTTTGATCATGGCAAGGTTATTCTTTGAACCAACACAACAAGGGCATCGCTTCAAAGAGGGGCAAAATGTAGACATTGAAAATATACAAATTGATATCACACACTCGATCCTAATCTACTAACATCGCTTCATCCTAAATTATCCCTCTGTCTAACCATTTAATCAAATAGCCTTATTTGATTAAAGTTATCATAATTCCCCTTTTAATTAAATAAATCCCTCAATTTAATTAAATCATTGTCTCTGTGTAATTAGCTAGGTCATTTCATCTTCCTATCTTTATTTAATTAAATAATCCATATTATTTGATTAAATCTCTAAAGTTAATCTAATTAAATTAAATAAATCAAGCATTTATCTAATCTAATCTAACATCACCCCCTTTGGTTAAATAAATCAAAATATTTATTTAACTTAGTCTAAATCATTCTTTTCTCATTTTGAGTTAGTTAAATCCTAAAATCTAAGTGAAAATGGTCAAATCAACTAACATCATTTAAATTAATCAAATCCTGATTAATCTTAATCTTAATCCATCAAATCCTCTAGGTTTTGCAACTTGCACATGAAAATAAATTTAATTGATTTATAAATCATCTATTTTTATTCAAAAAAGGCATCCAAGAGGGAATATTCCTCCAAGTTTGAAATCTCCCCCCAAATCACTTGTCCATCCAACAAAGCATTTAAAGTTCTTACATTGTCTCTTACATGTCTCCCACTTGGCATTTAACTCATCTTTCATCCCCCCTAAACATGTCATCTCATCAAATTCAAATTTCAAACTTGCACATTGATCAAAATGTGCTCAAGCTTCCTCCATTCACATGTTGGCAAGTGGCATCTTTCCATTGGATGAATGTTAGTCCCACATTGCTCAATTTTGGACATTCATCCTTCAATCTCATCTATAAATGAAGAGCTCCTCTCGTCATTTGATCATCCACCAATTGAGTAAACTTACTATACTCAAATTTAGAGCAATCTTCATCCATCTTATTAAGTTCTATAGATAGGTTATGCAGATTTTATCTTGGGAGCATTCATCAACATTCATCAAGCTTGCATCATTGGAGTTGGGAAAGGGCCAATTTTCACATCAAATTGGCACCAATTTCCTCAAGAGATTAGGATTTTGCTTGCTTTAAAATAGATTTTGATATGCTTTCAAGTTTCATTGTGTTCTTCCTTTCATTTTATATCTCTTTTTCTATTCAAATGAATTTCTTGAGGAATCCTTATTCTTGCTTGCATTTCACCTTTTAATGTGTTTGTTCATGTTGTTTTGTAGGTATTGGGATTAGGGTTCAACAGTATGCATTCAGGTTGAGCTTACTGGTGAACTAGATTCTTCATGAGTTAATCTCCATCACCTTTACTCTCATCATCTCCTTCGTCACTTTTCTAGTTATATTGTTCATTCTATCATTTATCATTCTATTTAATACTTTAAGCTCTGCTTGCTAAAACCATTGGTATATTTTTGGCATTTCCACTATACTTTTTTACTTTCTATCTATATGGATGCTCATGCCACAAAGAGATACCAGTGTGCCACATTGTTGTCCTTGACCTATGTTGTTGTCCTTGGGTAGATAGTTGCTTGAGGAATGATTCAAGTTCTAGAAGCGTACTCATTTAGCTCTGTTCAGTCTCTTGAGTTAGCAAAGTGACAGACTTGTGATTTTTCTTCATTCTCTATCTTTGACCTAAAACACTTGCCTAGCTTGAGGTAGATTAGGACCTCCTCCACTCTCAGCTCTCCATGACCTAGAGCCTTGGTGTGGTTGGTCCCCCTCTTCTACACTTCTCTTGGTGGTTTTTGCTATTATGTTACTTTTAAATTGATGATGCAAGTAGGAAAACATAGGTGTATTTCCTAAAATTAAATTCAAAAGCATTTGAAACTTTAAAAAAGTGGAAAGCTTTGGTTGAGAATGAGACGGGAAAAAATTTAAAGTGTCTCATATTTGATAATGGAGGCGAGTATTGTAGTAGAGAATTTGAAAATTGTTGTTCATACAATGGAATCTTTAGGTAGAAAATGGTTCCTGGAACCCCACAAGAAAATAGTGTGTCCAAGAGGATGAATAGGACCATTATGGAGCATGCAAGGAGCATGAGATTGCATGTTGGACTACCCTTACATTTTTGGGAAGATGTTATACATACTACTATTTATTTAATAAATAAGGGACCTTCAAATCCTTTGAATTGTAGCATTCTAGAGGAGGCATGGATGGTTAAAAGGGTAAACTATTTATTTCTGAAAACATTTGGTTTTGAAGGTTTTTTCCATGTTGATATTGAAACTAGAACCAAGCTTGAGGCTACGTATAAAAAATGTACCTTCATAAGATATGGAGTAGATGCATTTGGTTATCGATTATGGGATTATGAAAATCATAAAATCACTATGAGTGGAGATGTTATATTCATTGAGAAGGTCATGTATAAGGATCAACTGTAGGAAAAGAAGCATGAACATGCCAAAAAGGAATATGTGGTGTTGGATGAGATTCCAGAAAATAAAATTCCAGTGGTACTTGATGCTCAACAACAAGTTATTCCACAAACTTTTGCAAGTGTTAGACATTCTACAAGGATAACTAGACCTCTAGAAATATTTTCTCCATTGTTATATTCTATATTATTAACTAATCCTGGTGAACCTGAAGATTATGAAGAAGCTATGTAGGTAGATACTAAAAATTAATGGGAGTTAGGCATGAAAGAGGAAATGGATTCCTTGTTGCAGAATAAGACTTGGGACTTAGTTCAATTTCCTACAGGTAAAAGAGCATTACCAAATAAATGGGTCTACAAGTTGAAGGAAGAAGATGGAGGAAAGAAAAGATATAAGGCTAGACTCATAGTAAAAAAATTTGCATAGAAAAAACATATAGATTTTGATGAAATATTTTCTTTGGTTGTAAAGATGACTTCTATTAGAATTATTCTAAATCTTCATATTGTAGAAGACTTGAATCTTGAACATCTAGATGTGAAAACAACATTTCTCCATGGTGATTTGGAAGAGGAAATATACATGCAACAACCACAGGGATGTGAGGTCAAGGGTAAGGAGGAATTTTTGTGTAGGTTAATGAAGAGTTTGTATGGCCTGAAGCAAGCACCTCGGTAATGGTATTTGAATTTTTGATATTTTTATGGTTGAACAAGGTTACAAAAGATGTCATTCTGATTATTGTGTTTATTTTAAGAAATTGGATAATGGAAACTATATTATCATGTTGCTTTATTTTGATGGCATGCTTGTTGCTAGGTCTAGCATGTAGCATATTAATGAACTTAAGAAAAAATTATCAAATTCATTTGCTATGAAAGATTTGGGTGCAAAAAACCAAATCCTTGCTATGAGGATCACACAGGACAGGACAAACAAAAAATGATTTTTGTCTCAAAGTGAGTATGTAGAGAAGGTGTTGAAAAGGTTTAACATGCAGAATGTAAAAGCAGTTAGTACACCTTTTCCTAGTCATTTTAAGTTAACTAAGGAAATGTTATAAGATAGAAAATCGTCACCCCAAGGGTTTAGGAACTAGGGAAACAAAATTTCTATTCTCCACATTGAAGGATGCCCTAGAGATCTTAAACATGCAATGTCAATGAATAAAACAAGAAAGAAAAAAAAAGAGGTGGATCAAGCCTTGAATGTTTTTCCAACATGATGTGGATTAGATCTAGGTTTTTTGTCTAAAAAATGAACACTCACTCTGAGGCAACGAAATTCTAGGCTGTCTATTGGTGAGTAATACAAGAAGGTGAAACACATACGGTCGATATGTGCTCACACACACACACACACACACACGAGTGGATAAGGGAAAGTCATGCCTCAGATCGGCTTCCCATCCAACCATACCAAAGTTGTACATGTTGATAACTTCGATAAAGAACCACACAAAAAATGATCTTCAAGCTTCATGAGACAAGAAAAACTTTGTATGCTTGAAGCTCATGAACAAACAATGAACTTTGAACTTCATGTGGCAAGCAAAGCTTTGTATGCTTGGAACTCATGAACAAACAAGATGGCTCCATAGGCATATAAAGTGTGTTATGCAAGGTGGCCATATAACAGGTAGTGTCATTCAAAGGTATTTTACTTAAATCATGCAAGGTCTCTTCTTAGGGAACATTGTGCCTAATGTCTCCAAGAGAGAACAAGTCAAAGAAATATGGCTCTCTAACAAGAAGTCAAACCAAATGACACCACCAAGAAAATCACATAGTGAAACATGAGTGTCGATGTATTCCCCCACTTTAAAGCGGTTGCTAACACCATTGTTGTGTGCAATTGCTTTAAAGTAGAAGAAGACAGGAGAGCTTATTCAAACAGCCGTATGCCAAGTCACATGTTCTTGAATGAAATGACATCATGGATAAGTATGTCATACACACCAACTCAAGGCATGTCATCCATATCCCAAGCTTTCTCTTATATATATACATGAAAGGTGGTAAAATAGCCAAAAGAGACAACAATAAATAACATACTAGGACAAGGCTACCTAACCCCTTGCCCCCACTTAGTTTAGGACAAGGATGAACCAAATAGGATGAAAGTAAGTATTAGTTAGAGGAATTAGGTGCTTCAACACAAGGAAGAGAACCACACTTCTTGAGATGTTGAATTTGATTACTCAAATCCTTACATTCATTAGGAGTATGACCATGAACTCTATGATATGCACAAAATGAACTCTTGTAGTAAAATTTCTTCCATGTTCTTGGAGGGAGAGATATCAGACAATCTTGGAGGAGTTTGGAAAAGATACCTTCTTGTTCAATAATAGAAGATTTTCCTTTCATTTGTGACAAAGATATCTCTTGCTTAGTATAAGGTGTAATACCTACACAAGACTCTTTAAGATTGTGAGATTTTGTTATCTCCTTTATAGAAGGGTGTAAAATCTAATGAATTCAAATCATTAGTGTTTTGTGTGATGACATTGAAATTAAGAAAAGATTTCTTTGTTTCTTTCATTTAGTTCAAAGGATGATAACCAAAACCACTAGTGTCTATCAATTCAGGATGCACTAATGTAATAGTGTTGATATTAATTGAAGGCTTATTTGTTTCTATTGAAGGACAATAACAAAGACCACTAGTCTTTTCTTGTATGTGAGGCTCTATAGGGACATAGATACTTTGTTCTCTGGCACTACATCCTTTTCCACTATAACCAAGATGTTTCATCATTTCATAACCTTTTCCATAAATATTCTTCATCTCTTTTGGATTTGGTGGTTGCTCATAATTAAATTCATCAAGGTTTGTTGTGTAATTTGTTGTCTTTTGTTCTAAAGTGGTTGAGGTGGATGCTTTTGAAGGTTCTTTTGAATTTTTTGTTGAAATTACCACTTTTTCTTTTCCCTTTTCAGAGTCTTTTTTTATATGTTGACATTACTACTTTTTCTTTTCCCTTTTTAGAGTCTTTGTTTATGATCTTGTATTCTCCCATGAATGTTGGTGTGAAATCTAAGGAACCCCAATCATCTTCTAATAGCTTCGTGACTTCCTCAATATTTTTTTCTTTGTCTTTCTGTTGTGTGGGTTCTACTTGTGTATTCAATGTCAATGTTTTCAAAGGATTCTCCTTGTTTTTCTCAATGTTCAAACAACTGTTTGGGTCAGGGTCAGCTTCAAATGTGTAAATTTTTTTGTTGTAAATATACTTTATTTTATGATGAAGAGTAGAAGGCACTTGGGCATTCATTGCATGAATCCCCAGTCTTCCTGAAAGGAGATTATATGAAAGATCATGAGGCATAACATGTATTAGTGTTTCTAATGTGGCCTTTCCAACTGCAATAGATAAAGTGATCACACCAAGCGGTTGTTTTCCTACATTATCAAATCCCTTAATAGATAAAGAATTGGGTTGAATTTTTTATTTATCAACGCCAAGCCTATCCAAAAGGGTTACACTACACACATTAAGGGTTGAGCCATTGTTAATGAGGGTTCATTTTATCCCTATTCTTTTATATTGAGCTATTATTATGAAAGCTTCATTTTTTCTACACGTCCAAAGGAGAGAGCTCACTTTGGTGGAAAACAATTTTGGCATTTATTCCTTTAATTAGGGCTGCTATTTCATTTGTTTGCGCATTAGAAGGGATAGGAACTTGTTGTAAAGAACTTTGAATCATGTTATGGTAATGAGGGGAGGCTTGGATAAGGTCCCACAATGATATCTTAGCGGGAGTATTCTTTAGTTGTTCAACAAGATTGTACTCCTTTCCACTTTGTGAAGGAAAATGAGGAGGACTTGGTAAGATAGGATTAGGAAATGAGAGGGATGTTGAAGGTGTTTCCCTTGGTTGTGGATTATTTCTAGTGTAATATGTATGAACAATAGTATTATGACTCAATTGTTGCAAAACACTAGTCTTAGGTGGGTAAAGGATAAATTCGGTTTTGTTTTGAGTTTGTGGTTTGTGTGAAGGTGGGTAAAGGATTAGAGGGTTCAAAAGATGTGCCAAAATGTATGTAGGAGGTCCAATAGTCAAGGGGGATCTAATGGAAACTTGTGCACTCATAACCTCAGCGGTCTTGGTTTGATGTATTTCTAATAAAAGGGCAATCTAGAATCGAGTATGTGTAGGATTATCATGGAAAAAATAGGCCCTTAAGTGGCAAAAAATTTAGAAAAATCAAAGTTAGGCAACTAGACATAAAAATTTGAATCAGTTATCTATATTATTTCAAAAATATGTAAGAATAGAATTTGTAGTAAATTGAATGTAGTTTCTAAACTACTAGGTTTGTTTAAAATATATATATATTTGGTGAGAATTTGAAATTTCAATGCAGTAGTACTTAAATTTCAAGGAAAAAATAAGAAGTAGGTGTCTCTCTGACCACCCTAACCACAATAAAATGATAATTTTTTTAATAAGATTTTAGATATAAGTAGAGGACTCATGTCCCGATGTGATGCATATTTTTTAATAATTTTTTCCAAGTAAATAATTAATTATGACTTTTTTATTACAACTTTTAAAAAATATAAAAAACTCATATGTCTGACCATCTTAGCTTGGTCAAAAATTCATGAAATTAATTTTTTTTTTTTTAATCCTATAGTATACAAAGCATAGAATGTGATGCATGTTTTGCATTCAAAAAAAGTTATACTGTTTGAAATCTCTAGATGTTTTTCAATTAGCCTATCAATCAGGACTTTAGTCGTAATTTGAATAGAAAATGAATAATAATTACTTGTTTAATTCAAAGTAAAGAATAATTTATATTGGTGGAGAGTTTAGAATATCCACTTTTTGGCCCATCATCATCCTGCACATACCCAATCAACTTTCCATAACCTAAGGAAGCCACATTACTATTGTTGTCATTTTCTTGCACTATGATATCCTCCCTAGGAGGAGAGTTTTTAGGATAACTATAAACCAAATGTTCTTGACATTCAAGTATTTTCTCTTCCAAAATGACTTCATCGCAAGGGAATGATCAATGGTTGAATTGTCTTGCTTAAGGGTGATCCCACAAAGTTGGGTTATAATTTTTGGGAGATCCTAAGTTTTGTTGAAATCACATATTTTTAGAAAATATAATGATTTAAGCCTTGAAAACCTCCATTTAAAGGATTCCAATTGAAGAGAGTTTGATCAAACCACCTTAGATCAAACCCCCTTAGATAGAACCCCACTAGTTTTAAACCATGCTTATAATGGAGTCTCTTTTACACCTATCAAAATGCTGATAAAAAACCACTTTTGATTTACTTTTTGGGGGATAAAATGAATTCATTTAAAATTTATTTTTTGTAAATATGTAGTCCTTATTATAAGCTTCCACAAAAGTATAATTTTAAATAAATTTAATTTTATTATTATATTTATTTTTTATTTCTTGTGAATGTAGGCTTTTCACTAAAAATCAAGCTCTTTGTTTTGCACATGTGGAAAAATAGCATATTATAAAAAAAAAATTGAAAAATATGATTGCACCAGATATTGAAGTCCTTGATTCAAAAATAAATAAATAAATAAATTTTGATACATACAAAAAAATTTATGCATTATACGGTTTGCCTATGTCTAAATTGTAATTGGTTTGACTTCAAAACTTGATTAAGGGAAAAATATTCAATAAAAAACTATAAAACCAATTGGAAGCATTAGATATCATAGTTACAAATCTAAATTTGAAAAAAATATAATTTTATCCTTCATGAAAAAATTATATGGTAAGCGTCCTCCTTAAAAATGTTGTTTACTGAAAAAAAATTAGTTTTCGAAGGAGATGGAAAAAGAAGTGCAATATAATTCCAAAAAAATTGAAAAAAAATATATTTAGAATCTATAGAAAAAAATTATTTTATTGTCTATTTTGGCCAAAAATATTGTGGGATTACCTTTAATAAGGGTTTCCTTAGGTGAACAGGGACAACTAAGATTCTCATGACATTCATTGATCAAGGTATCTTTTTCACAACTAGGAGAGATACTACAAGAAGGACAAGTATGATTTTCATGATCATTTATGATTTCATTCCTTTGTTCCCTAATGCCTTCTAAGCCAGGGGAAGGATCATAAAGAGGGTTGTTCTAGACCTTCAATATTTGATCATCTAACACCAATATATCCTCATCATTTACAATCTCATCCTCTTCTACTAAAACATTCTCACAAGCAAAGGGATAATGGAAATTAGGTAAGGTGATGTTTAGAAATGTATCTATGATGTCATTCTCTTGTGCTAAAACATCTTCCAATGTAGGAGAGTTTATAGAAGAGAAGCTTTTAACAATGTCATGATTCTCAATGAGTGCATCTTCTAACACTGAAATACCTTCGTCACATGTAGGAGAGGTATTATGAGAAGGGAATCTATGATCATTAGGATTGTCAAAATTTTCATCTTCTTCTATTACATCATTCCCAAAAATAGGATAGATAAGAGGGGATGTAGGTTTAAGGAAATTGTCAACATTTTCACTCTCTTGCACTAAGAGACTCTCATAACTAGGGAATGCATTGAATGAATGACTAACATGCTTATTGACTAACTTTTTCTTTACAAACTTGGAAAAGACCGAAACTAACATTTTTTAACAATAATCTATGCAAACTTAAAATGCAATGTAAAGGCCTAGAATGAAATGTGTGGATGCAATTTTTAGATTTCAAACAAGGTAATTTACTAATTACACTATGCAATGATCTAAAAAATAAATGAAGCAATGTATGAAATGAACCAAATTAAGCTAGTTTTAGGGTATGTGTAGGATCATCATGGGAAAAAAAGCCCTTAAGTGGCAAAAAAATAAGAAAAATTAGAGTTAGGCAACTTGACATAAAAATTTGAATAAGTTATCTATATTATTTTAAAAATATGTAAAAATAGAATCTATAGAAAATTGAATGTAGTTTCTAAACTACTAGGTTTGTTTTTTTTTTTAAAATCTATTTGGTGAAAATTTGAAATTTCAATGTGCAGTAGTACTTAAATTTTAGGGAAAAAATAAGTAGGTGTCTGTCTGACCACCCTAACCACAATAAAATGATAAATTTTTTATAATATTTTAGATATAAGTAGAGGACTCATGTCTCGATCTGATGCATATTTTTTTGTAATTCTTTTCCAAGTAAACAATTAATTATGAATTTTTTATTACAACTTTTAAAAAAATAAAAAATTCATATGTCTAACCACCTTAACTTGGTCAAAACTTCATGAAATTCAATTTTTCTTTTTTTAATCTTATAGTATGTGAAGCATAGAATGTGACGCATGTTTTGGATTAAAAAAATGTGATGCCGTTTAAAAGCTATAGATTTTTTTCAGTCAGTCTATCAATCAGGAATTTAGTCATAATTTGAATAGAAAATGAATAATAATTACATATTAAATTCAAAGTAAAGCATAATTTATATTTGTGGAAAGTTGAGAATCTCCTTTAAAAATCTTTTTCATTTCATCAATTTTGGGTAAAAAAAAGTTGTCAGCCACATACCCATCATATTGCCACTTTTTGGCCCGTCATGATCCTACACATACCTTTTAATGAAATGCATGTAACAAAAACTCAACCAACTAAAATAGATAACTAATGGCAGCAAACCAAAGTGCAAAAATAGGGTTTTAAATGTTGTAAAAGGTAGTCTCAAATGTGCACTGGGACTAATTCACCCAGAGGGGCATATGAGTCCCAATGAGGGTTTGTTTTCAAAAAAATTAGGAAATTTCAAATGATTTTTATGCATTTTATGTTGTATGACCTACAAATTAAGTGAAAATGTAGATTTTATATATTTTTTAGTGATTTGAGATGCAAACATGCAACCTATATGCACACTTTCACTAATGCAAAAATTAAAAACCCTAGATGCCAATTAACTAATGCAAAACCTAATGCAAAGTTAATGCAAGCAAGATCTAGGATGATAATGCACTTCAAATTAGAATTATGATGTGCTAAATGCAAGTTCACCAAAATGTAAGATATAAAATTGTCACCCCAAGGGTTTATGACCTAGGGCAGCAAACTTTCTATACTCCACATTCAAGGATGCCCTAAAGATCTCAATCAAATGATATTAATGGGAGAAAGAGATCTACTAAGGCAATTTCCTAGAGGTTGATTATAAACTAATGAGGTGTTCACCACCAAGCTAGGGCTTGGAAAAATGTATGAAATGCAAGATCTAATGATTGAACTCAATGATGCATAAAACTTTACTAAATGAACTATAAATGCAAAAAAATCAGAACAAAAAACTAGAAAAGTATGGAGGAGCACCTAGAAACCTAGAAGAGCTTGAATGGAGGTTTCAAATGTTGCATTATAACCTAAAATTTAAGTTTACTAGGACTCATATTCCAGTCTGGGTGAATTAGTCCCAGATCAGGGTTTCTGCATAGGAACAAGTTTCTAGAAAAAGGGTATCCAAAACTACAAAAATATGAAAAATGACCTAAACTGGGACTCATGTAGTAAGACTGGCATATGAGTCTATTTAGGTTTTTCTAGAACTTAAAAGTCTAAATCTGGTCCTCAATGTCTACTCTTTCTATTCCCCTTTGTTTCCAGATTCGAAACCTTGATTTTGGGGCTATAGGTGACTTTTTAGTGAAGATTACAACCTTGCAAATGAGGGGACAATTCCAACAACTTTTTCCAAGCTTGTAACCTAATCTTCAATGATCCTTCAAGCTCCAAGACACCTAGATCTACAATCACACATGCAAAGAGGAGAAAAACTTGTTGATTGTTAGTGAATAGGGGTTTGCCTTGGTCAAACCTCATTTAGGTAATTAAACCAAATGATGGAACAATGAAACAAGGACATGAAACATGAAACATGAACAATTATACCTTGAATGATGCCTTGTAAATGATGTCTTGTAAATCTACAATCTAACATGAAATGGCCACAAAGGATGTAGTTCTAGATCTTGAGAATAGGTCTAAAATAATGCTTGATTTGGGATCTTCAATGATACATCACGTCACTAGCTCAACAACATGATTGATGCTTGATAATCTTGACATGATGATGGATCTTGAATTTTTGCAACAATTTATGAAGAATTTTTCCCTTCAATGCCTTAGAAATGATATTGAATGCTCTCTTGATGATCTTGTAAAGTCTTGAAATGTTGAAATCTTGATTGCTTGACTTGGTATCATGAATGCTTATTCTTTCTTATGTGAAATAATTATTTGAAAGCTTGTTTATATAGAAACCCATCTAATATATCATTTATTAGATCCCATAATCCGACATACATGAAATTTAAACTTAAAACAAAATTTTCCCTCTCAAAACCTTAAAAAATAGGCCAAATGGGACTCATATGCCACTTGTGGTGTATGGGTCCCACCCATATGGGACTCATATTCCCAAGGTAGCGTATGGGTCCCACAGGGCATATTTGAAGAGAGAGAATCTGGGGAGTGAAGAAATTAAGTTTATATGTTGATCTTGTCAAGATTTTGATTGAAATATGCCTTAGGATGCAAAATATAGGGTCTTAGGGGCCTATTAATGAAGATATTAAGGTCATAAATGGAAGAGGTCCCAAAATTCAATGTGAAAGTTTGAATAAATACACTTTACAACATTAAATTAAGGAAAAATTGGGTCTATTTAGCTTAGAAGGGCCCAAAATCCCATGTGAATGTGTACAACACATTACAACACTAGATTAGGTCTATTTAATTTACAAGCTTCCTAAATTTAATGTCATGGTGTAAATAAATACACTTTACAACACTAAATCAAGGAAAAGTTAGGTTTATTTAGCTTTAAAAGGGCCCAAAACCTAATCTGGATGTGTAAAACACATCACAACACTATATCATGGTGATATCAAGTCCAATTTATCATTAATTACTCCCAAATTAAGAGAAATTGTACCATTTCCAAGGGGGTATAATTTTTTTCATTACATATATGTCCACAGAAACAAGAGGAAGAGAAAATGTCTAAGATACCATATGGATCAGCAGTTGGTAGCTTGATGTATGCAATGGTATGCATAAGGCCATATATTGCACATGCAGTGGGAGTTGTGAGTAGGTATATGAGCAATCCAAGAATGGAACATTGAATGTGGTAAAATGGGTTCTCCGATATTTGAGAGGTACTACTTCAAAAAAACTATGTTTTGAAGGATCAAATTCTCCTCTAAAAGGATATGTTGACTCTGACTTGGTAGGTGATATTGATAGGAGGAGTACTACAAGGTATGTTTTTACTGTAAGAGGTACTGTAGTCAGTTGGATTTCAAGGTTGCAAAAGGTTGTTGCACTTTCAACCATTGAAGCTGAGTATGTTGCTGCTATGAAAGCTAGCAAGGAGATGATTTACCATAAGTGATAAATTTTTACACTGAAGGAATTCCAATTTGAAAAGAAGCAACTTGACAAAGTAAATCCATGACACATAATCTCGCAAAAGGGATGCAAGATGATCAATAGGACCCTCACCATTCATCTTTTAACTGTGCCATTTTTCTTATTTTTAGTTTACTAGAAAAAGAAATTAGGAATGCTTTAAGTGGCTTTTCCATCACCACTTTTCCTATACCAAATTTTTCCCTTGACGCTTGAAATAAAGATGTCACTTACCCATCATACCATTTGGTTAATTGATAAACTCAATGCAACAACTAGAGGATTAAAACAATGGTGAATGGGATTCCCATTTATGAGTGGCAATGGAAATGGTTAGGCTTTACACTGCCCCTCTACTCTTGTCACATGCTTCTCTTGTCATTACTGCACACCGCAGTATCTGGTAGTATTAATATTAATTTATCATTTAATGATATGTTTTATGTATAAAATATATGATATAATTTATATTTATTCAATGTTTTATATAATGTGAATTATTATATATTTTATATAATATTATATTGAATTTTAAAAAATATATTATTATTTGAAGTGGGTGCATTCTCAAGTCTTCAATAATAATTGTTTTAATTATATTTTTGTGGACTCCTCATTTTTCAAAATTAGGGCTTAAAGGTGGATGTGGATATCCCCAGTACATATAAGGGTGGTTAAACAAGTTACATGCGATAACTATTCAAATTATTTGTAAATATTTTATGTAGTTTAAGGTGGGCACATTAAAATGTTGTAATATTTTAATCATACTTTTTTTTTATGTGTTAAAGTAGGGATACTAATATATAACATTTAGATAAAACATATATAATATATAATATATTAAACATATAATTAATAATTAATTATATTTTTTATTAATATACATTATATTCTATACAATTATATAATTAATACATTTTAATATAGAACAAATAATATTAGCATATAAATATAATACATTATGAAATTAAAATATAATATATTTAAATATTTTATAATTCATATTATATTAATATACCTAAAAGAAAATTAATATGTACTATATAAAATACATATTACATTATATATAACATAATTTAATGGAGGACAAAATTACTGAGTCTTACTTACAAAAGTGTAGCCAAAGAAATTTTACTTTCGTTCATAAATTCACCTTCCAAGTAAACACATACACTTATATGAAATTAATGTATTTTATTGAAATTTATCATGAATTCAAGATTATTTCAATGATTTTACAATACTCCTCTATTCACCAAGTTCATACAGTTTTCACCACATTTAATTTTACAATAATTTCTCTTCCAGTGTCTTCAAATTCTTATTTTTAATGCTTTGCAAATTCAAACACTAAACTTCATGCCCACTTCTCTACATTATTTTCTGCATTTAAAGCTTTCCAGCTAGACAAAATCCCACACACTTCTTGTTGTTCTCTTTTTGTTTATCTCTATTTTTTCAAAGTCATAAAAACCAAATTGAAATTTCCTTTTTTCCTCCAATGTTGGCACACCCTTGTCTCCTGGGGGCCATGCATCCTCATATTCCTCCATGCATGTAGCATCTCTATCTCTATATGCCTCACTCTCTCTATCTCCTTATCCCTCTCACTCTTCCCCCCTCTACCTCTCTATTTTTCTATCCCTATCTCTCCCTCTCTCCCTATTGCAAACATAGCATGAGCTTGTTGGTAATGGAGGTTCGGTTTCATTCATGTTTGGATCCCTCTAAATATATGCATAGTTGATTTAAAGATATCACTTCTCCATTGAGACCTTTGTTGCACAAACAAAATCAATTGCTAAATGACCTACCAATTGATCTCACATATTGCAAATATGTATGTAAAACATAGACCATAATTCTCCCTAATTGATCTTCCACACCTCTTCGACGTACCCATTGCACACCAAGGTGCGATTGCTAGTATATTCCCAATTGAATTGTTCAAACATTGCTTTTAGATGTGTGAACTATTCACTAAAGTATGAAAGAATTAATATCTAATATGAAGAGGGGCATGTTGACAATACTTATGTATCAAATATTAATACAAAATACATTTATATTTATAATATTCTATTGTTTTAAAAATACTCATTTATCTCTAACTATGTGAAATCTTCAAAAATAGATAAAACTCTTTAACTACTCAGATTGCCAATAATTAATCGTTTAAATATTTTTAATTAATTTATTTTTTATCTTTTAACTTTAACAAATAAATTTATATTCTAACTTCTGATTTGTTGAAAGTGTAAGTATTAATCACGATTTGCGTCGCCCTTCCACCTTTCCTGAAAAGTCGGGAGAATCATTGAATACTGTAGCGTTGGCGTTGTTTGTGTGGGTGATGGGCAAAAGGGTTTTCCCACTAACTGGCGTCTTTCCACACTTTAGATTCCTGACACATTAAAGTAACGAGTCATACGACTCGTCTCTCTACAATAAATCACTCTAATGCGCTTTCGTGAGTGCGCACATTTCTTAAAGTAGTGAGGGATGCGGCACAAAGGCTTTCGCTTTGCCATTTCCTATGGTCCATATGTTTCATCATAACCTTGGTCCCACCACCTAATCAATTAGAAAGCATTACTTTGTCTTAAAACATCTTTGTTTAATAGTCTTCAACATTCCTTCCTTTCTTTCTCTACAAATGCTTCTTTCTTGCAATAATAATTTGATCTTAAAACATCTTTGTTTAATAATAATTATTTCATTGTCATTAATTGCCTATCTCTTCAAGGAATATTATTTTATCTATTTTTTAAACAAAACATCATTTTTTATAAATTTTATTTTTCTTTTTTCATGATTTTGTTTGTCATTTTATTCTAGATAAAATTGAGGTGGGTATAGACCTATTTCTCATTCATATTACGTAGATACATTCTAATTATATCAA
>VDFB02061680.1:0-14337 GCA_007258455.2 Sequoia sempervirens
GATTCTAAAACATAACTTGCAAATCGACCTTCTAAAGGTCTACCCGATTCAATTTCTGACTTCACTTCCTGATATAATCTATCAGTAGGAAGTGCGGCTACTATTTGACCTCTCAAATCAACTTCAAGAGTAGTAGCAGAGATCTCATGTCTACGACGGCTAAGAGCGTCAGCCACTACGTTCTCTTTGCCTTGAACATACTTTACTTCGAAATCGTACTCACACAAGAACTCCATCCACCGTCTTTGCCTAGCATTCAAGTTAGGTTGCGTAAAAATGTATTGCAAACTACGGTGATCAGTATGAAGTTCAAAGCGATGACCTAAAAGAAAATTCCTCCATCGAACTAATGCATGCACTACTGCAGCTAGTTCTAGGTCATGAGTAGGATAGTTTAATTCGTGGTCCTTGAGTTTGCGAGACTCATAAGCAACCACACGCCCATCTTGCATCAATACTGCTCCCAAACCCTCTAAGGATGCATCCGTGCATACCACAAAATCCTTAGTAGGATCAGGAACAATGAGTATAGGCGCACTAGTTAACTTTTCTTTAAGAGTCTGAAAAGCTAACTGACACTGTTCTGTCCAAACAAACTTCTTCCCTTTTTTTTGAAGAGAAGTAATAGGATGAACGATCCTAGAAAATCCCTCTACAAACTGCCTATAGTAACCAGCTAGACCCATAAAACTATGAACTTCACCTACATTAGTAGGTGTGGGCCAATCTACAATTGCTTGAATCTTAGAAGGATCCACAGCAATACCTTTTCCTGATATCACGTGTCCAAGGTATTTTATTTCAGGTTGAAAGAAGTCACACTTCTTCAGGTTTGCATATAATTGATTTTCCCTTAAACATTGCAATACCTGTCTCAAGTGTTCTTCATGTTCCTTCATGTTTCTCAAATAAATAAAAATATCGTAGAAAATACCGGGACCGGCGATCCGGTATACCAGAAATACACCATTCATTAAACTCACTTGAATCTTGATGGTGCGTTAAGTTAGCTAGATGGTACTCTTGTGAGATTCCTTGGGTACCCATACTTGAGTTCGAAGGCGGTTTTATGAATGTGCGCTTCGGCTATCACGCCAATTATTGATAGCTTGATTTCAAATCGTTTTAGAACACATTAGCTCCCTTAATTTGATAAAAGATCGCCGATTCTAGGCAAAGGATAGCGATTCTTGTCGTAACCTTGTTCAGTGGCGATAGTCAATACGACCTAAGAGATTAGATCCTTCTTCTGAAGATATGAGGTGCTCCCAAGGAAACACTTGGGCAGGCAATCCATTTTTCTAAAAGTTCCTCTAACTGAATACGAAGTTCCTCTAACTCTTGAGTCGTCATTCTATAAGGAGCTCTAGATATAGGTTCAGCTCTAGGAACTAGGTCAACTCTAAAGTCAATATCCCTCTTTGGTGGCATACCAGGAATGTCATCAGGAAATACGTCAGTGAATTCCCTAAGAATAGGATGATCATCAAGAGATACCTCTCGACTCTCACCTTCTTCTAAATCAATAACTGTTGTAGCAAACAGTTGACATCCCTGACGAAGACATCTCTTTAATTGCATAGCAGATATCATCCGCAAAGAGATAGGTCTATGAATACCTACGATTTCCACTTTCGCACCTAAATCATTAATGCAACTATCTTAAGTCGATAGTCAATTACAGTATGATAAGATGCTAACCAATCCATGCCTAGTACTATGTCGTACGATCCTAAGGGTGTAACATATAAATCTACTAAAGTAGTTAACGTACCAATTTTAAGTTCACAGTTATGTACTAAGTTTTCTACTACTACTTTCACCCCTGAGGTGAATTCAACTTGCCATTTACCACCTTGCTTTACCGCCACAAGACCACAACGGTCTACAATGGTCAGTGAAATAAAGGAGTATGTGGCTCCAGAATCAAAAAGTATAGAAACACTAACACCATGTAACTTACCTGAAGTTTCGACCACCGTGTTCTGGTGATCGGCTTGGCGGTCATTAACCGTAGCATATACAGTATGTGCTCATCCTGCATCACCCACTGTAGGCTCTGAAGCTATAGGTCGAAACCCATAACCAGTAGGAACTCTCATCGGACACTGCCTAGCTATGTGTCCCTGCTGCCCACATGAATAACAACCTGTGCCTCTGCCGAATCCTCTGCCACCCGAAGGTGCATTGGACTGCTGAAAACTACCCCTACTGACGGTAGACTGAGCACTCTGCGCAGGCTGATCTTGCCTATTGCGTTTGTTGCACCACCAGTTACGACCCTTTCCTGTTTGAGGACTGTTTTGTTGTTGTGGTTGAGGGTTATTGTTCTTTTGAGGAGTTCGTTGTTGTTGTTGCTGCCCACCCTTTGTGGGTGTCTGTCTGTTCTTGGAAGAACCACCTATCTGTGCCTGTCCACCCCATGGACTAAAACCTGCTGCAGGAGCACTCCCAATCTGCACTCCTGTGTGCCCACCTAAAGCCATAATAAGGTTCTCCTCAACTATGCGAGCCTTCTCCACCGCGACTTCCATAGTCTTTGGCTCAAAGACTCAGACACCACCACTGATACGGGCATTCAAACCCCTGATAAAGTGCTGTACTAACATAGGTTCATCGTCGCCAATACCAGCATATTGCTTGAGTTCGTAGAACCTACGTTCATATTGCTCTACAGAAAGAGCTAACTGACGTAGATCATGGAACTCGTCAGCCCTGCGCTGCCTCCAATGTTCCGAAAGGAACCGTGCTTTGAATCTCTCGAGAAACATTTCCCAAGATACAGAACCAATATCCAAATGGAGCTTCTGCTCCTCTAGGCGCCACCAAGTAGAGGCGAATCCTCTCAAGTGCATAATAGCGCATCTGGCACGGGTATTGCTACCGTAAGGGTGCATGGCAAAGAATCTACCCAAATCTAGTAGCCAGGTCTCAGCCTCTAACCCACCTCCTGAACCATCAAAGGTAGGAGGGCGTGCTCTCAGTAAATCCCTCATATGACCTGCAATGATAGCATCCTGATGTGCTATGTCCTCTACTCTCCTATGGGATCTATCCCTCTCTCTGACAACCTCCTGCTCATCTGCCTGTCTAGGTCCAAGACAAGCTAGGACCTCCTCTAATAGTGGACGTATCTGAGAACCCTCTACTATTGACTGTTCGGGATTTTGTCCCTCACTTCTCTGACCCATCTGTTCTGCCTGATCACTGTGGTGAGGGCTAGGAGGGGGAGTAACCTGAGGGTTTGGCCCTCGGCCTCCTCCTCGACCTCTACCACGACCTCTTCCTCCTCACCTAGGCATGTTCCTACACATAACAATTACGAGTCTTAGATACTATTCAACCAAGGTTATCAGTTGCGACACTACGTACTAGGTCAACCTAATAGGCTTGTGATTACCCAGAGTGTCCAGTGTTTGTAACCTTGGCTCTGATACCAATCTGTAATGCCCCGTCTTAATAACCTAAGAATGTTGCAATTGTGTAATAAAGGTGTAATATTTTTTTTTAAGTCTAATTATTAAGTTAATTAGTTTCATACATTCATTAGGCTAAGTGACGTTACACTACTTTTAGTTTTCCATAAGTGACTTAAGTATTTCGCATTGCACATTTAATTAATAACATAAAGATAAACATTGCATAATAATAAATTTCCATTCATGATAACATAATAAAGTACAAACATGTTTTTCCATACATTGCATTTGATAAAATATACAATACTCATCCATCTGATGAGGTAGTTCAATAATGATTACAATTACAATTACATTGTTCACCTCTTATACAATTGAGGGATGTTTTTACAATACAAATTTTACAATGTTACAATGTTGAAATAAACATAAGTATCCGATCACGAGCTCTCTATCCATGAAGCTCTTGATGTCGTGATCAAACTAGGGACCCAACGGAGTAAGGTGCACGTTCCACCCAACCATGTGGTACCCGTAGGTCCACCCCCATGTGCTAGGAGATAGTAATAAGATTACCTAGACCTAATCTACTAACCCTAGACACTAGTACAAAACAATCTAATGGTTACATTGCTTCTAGATTTTAACAATTGAATGAATTACAAATACAAGGTTATCTGTTATTCTAGGTGGAGTGTCATCACAATGTTGCAAAGGTTACTTTGGTGTTTCTTCCTAGGTTCCGGCCCCCAATCCTTGGGTTACCCTGGTAACCTCTTACGAAACCCGACTCCTATTGCATACTGTTGCGGAATCGTATGTCTTTTAAAGGAACAAGACATCGATTTTCCATTCCAGGCCTTCTCAACTTATACTCATGACTGTAGTAGCTCAAGAGTCATAAGCGAGGCATGTACATCTTGTTAAGTGTTTTAGATCTAACTACTATGTCATTTAATTATCACTGACTTAGTTAACTATTTGTAAGTTACCCTGACACCACTTTGTGTGTCAGCCCTTACAAATAGCCACTCCCCTAAACATAACATGGGTATATAAGTTTTCAAGACTAGGGTTTACAAAGTGCACAAAAGATCAACACATAACTGCCAGAATTACCACAATAAATGTCTCAATTTCGTTCACAAAATTACAGTGCACTACCCTAGTTTGTTCAAACATAAGAAACCATAGTAAATTTTACTTCCCAAGAAAAGACTACATCTGGAAGACTTAATGACACATAAAAAGAATCCCCATTTTCCCAATACAAAATTTAAACCATTAAAGCAAATATGCGTCTACCATTTGGATATACTAAATCCATATGCATCATCTTGAAAACAATATGTTTATAAATCAACTTAATAAAAGATCTATTTTAACATGAATATAAATAACTGTTTCATTTAATCTACTCTTCTTATTTTCTTAAATTCATATAAGAACATTTCCTATACTTTCACAATTTCAAATCTCTCATGCCATTTTAAATATCATAAGAATTTTTTTTTTTTAATTTAATAATTCACAAACTTTCAAATATCTATTAACAAACATAATTATATACATATGTTTATAAATAAATATTAATATTAAAATATTAAATTCAATCCAACACACACATATATACATATATATATATATATTTATATATATATACATATATATACATACATACATATATATATACATATATATATATATATATATATATTATATTAACATGTCAATAATTAAAAAAAATCGTAATATAACCATATCGCATTAAAATGGCTGTTAAAACCTTTAAAGTAAAAGTTTCGAATGGATTTGCAGACGATATAACCGCCGCTCCATCCGCGGCTCTGTGGGAGGTTGCGGCCCATCTCAGGGCTGCGCCTAGCAGCCGTAATGGCTATTGTGTGCAGCCGGGGAGGCCGCGCCTCCTCCAAATAAAAATGGGGAGGGTTTCGGCCCTCCCCACAGACCCGTTTTATTTTTGTTTTAAATTTTTTTTAAAAAAAAATTTCGCCGGCGACGGCGTCAATACAAAACGTGTGTTCATTATATATTTTTTTAAAAATTTGATTCAACAAATTCGCCCGTACGGCGATAATAAAATCCATCTATTTAAAAATGAAATTCCTAAATACATATGTACAGTAATATAATATTTCAAATAAAGAATTTAGGATTTCACCATCCAATTTATATATGAAATCTAGTATATATATATATATATATACACACACATGTATCAGGGTTTTCACAATTAAATATACAGGAAACTGTAAAACTTTTTTCGGGGTTTTCATAGGGGAAATTAAAAAGAAAATCAAATTTCCTCGGGGTTTTCAATTGAAATCACGCACAAACATTTTGTTTTCAAAACCCAAATTATTTTTTGAAGAATCATTTTCCTTTTTAAACAAATATTTCACTTTACTAATTTAAAATACTTTCAACAAAAGCTTTCCTGAAGCCATCAATAATTCACACAACAAATAATTACAGAAGCTTTCTTTTCCAACACTAAATAAAATAAATACAAGAGGATTACCTGAATTCCTTTGCTTATTGGTGAAGAAATCCTTGTAGCCTCTATTGCCAGTAGCTACCAATTCCTCCCCGAAAACCAATTCCAGAACAAACGAAAGCCAAAGATCTTCCAATTCCAAAATCAACCAAAAGCCAAAGATCTTCCACAAATTTGCAACAGAAGCATTTACCAAATTTTTTTACAGAGCCAAAACCAATTTCTCGTGAATGAAAAAGACATCCTCTGTGAAATTTCCCGATCCAATATTATCTCCGTGAAATTTCTCAACAACCTCATTAAAGCACTGGCACACTTGTCGAGAAGTGGTTACCAAAATATCTTCTCCACTTCTTGGCAATTTGCCAATTCAAATTTTGCATGCAAATTTTATTTAATTTAAATTTTACAACCACTATAAAAAACTCATGCATATATTTTTAATTTAAATTTACAATTTTGCATAATTTATTTAATTTTCAAATATAACTATTTACTCACTTAATATTTTAATTTAACTAATTAATTTATTTAATTAAATAAGTTTGATCTTTTATAATCAAACCATTTAACCAAATAAGCTAATTAATTAATTAAATAATCAAGCAAGTAATTTCTTTAACATTTAAAATTAATTTAAATAACAATAATTTAAAACACAATTAACTAACATTAAAATTAACCAATATTTAACTTTCAACAATTTATTCAAACAGAAAAAATGACAATACAACCTATGACTCAAACTGAAAACAGACAATGTACTAAGACCAGGGTTATAAACTAGGCTAGGGTAAACTAGACTACTATCTCCCGATCAACATTTTCGTTGAGTCTTGACACGCTCAGACCTGAGTACCCAGGTGAACTCGGTGTCATGTACCTACAAATTCCTGCAACCAAACAAATAAGGAGCATATATATACATATATAAACAAAGCATTAAACAGGCACACCGTGCGGAGAAAATCACAGATATCGCAGGGCACCCGCAAGCGAGTGATGCCATTCCGATCTCCACACCAATACACTTCACAACAAACTGACGAAATAAATGTTGTTAATCCATCATAAGCATGTACATATCAATGATCAATTGAAAGTAAACATCTACACTAACTCAAAGCATATCATAAAACAATAATCACCATACAAAGTATCATCATGTCACAGAATAATCCACTATCGCTCAAAACCAGTGATCAAAATATCCAACAAAGCATCATAGGTCCAACAACATGAAAACATAACAACAGAAAGCAAAAGCATAAACGGAGGGGTACTACACCTTTTTTTGGGTTCATGATAATTTTTTTATGATGTTGATAGTGTTTTTAGTGGTGGTTAAAATGTGATGACACTTTCAAATCAAGAATATAACTTTGCACATTTTCAAAGAGAAAAATAATTTTTATTTTCATTTAAATGGAGATCCTACAATGGTTGTTGAGCATACCATTTCCAATAGCAAAATTTGATAAGTTGTAAGTTTGAAGTACATTGGTATTTGCTTCTTTAAATTGTTCAATGAAATGTTGTTTTATTTTAATTACAATTTGTGTGAATTTTCAGAAAAAAAAAAATTGTAGAGGACATTATACATGCATTGAGCTCTATGGAATGTTTTAAATTATGTGCATTTAAATAATGTTGACTATATTTATATTATGATTATTATTATTTTTAATTTATGGGTAAGTGCACCAAGATGGTCGCACTTTTGTGGCCAAAAAAGAAAAAAAAAGCTCAAAACGCATTCGCGTTATAACGCGAACGCGTTTTGAGCTTTTAAAAGCAAAAAAAAAAGCAAACTCAAAATCATTTCTCATTTCCTTTTTGCTGTGTTTTAGCTCCGTCCGCGGCCAAAAACCCTGTCATACGCCCTCGCATTTTTGGAGAGGTCAAAATTCATCAAGAGCAATTGGATTTCTTCACAAATATGGCGCCACAACGATGAAAAGATGCAAGAGGTAAGTATTGTTTGGTATTTGTTAGTTTTAAATTGATTTTGTTTGTTTTAGTTTAGAAATGAATGTTTTTTTTTTAATTTGTAGGAAATCATCAACAAGAGGAGGAAAATCCTCAACCAAATCAACCTCAACCACAAAATCAACCTCCCCACCATTCTCTCAATACCCTCCTGGCACTCAAGAAAATTTGAGGAGTGAAATTGAAAACAATAGAAAAGAAGTTGAGGATCTTATTAGTAGGTTGAGTGATCAAAGTTAGCACAACCATAAGAGGACACATCTAAGCCTTGATTCATTGGAAGGATTTTGTTAAAATGGCGGATACGTTACCCAACAAATATCTGGATGGCAAAATAGGAGGCAAACATCGAGGGCATGTATGAGACCAGGTAATATATAAACAAAGTTAAAGATTTAGGAATTACCTAGAAGTGATTTACATTGCTCTCTATTCCGGCCTCAGGAACAAATCAAAATCTCACCACGATCCATATGCATCTCTGTGGGGATGGAAGTGGTACGACGATGCATGATGATGCATATGGTGATGACGGTCAATTAAAATTAGGCCATGTTCATTGAATTTAGTTTATTAAATTTTAATTGTCAAATGCAAGATTAACTGTTTAGTTTTATTGTTTTAATAAAAATTGTAGGGTCTAATGTTTGACCACAGATTTACACTGATCAATCACTTGTTTTAGAGTACACCTATGTCAGGTGGGGGTGTAAAGTTGTGTGGTGAGTGGTGCATGTTAATAGCATTTTTTTACGAATGGTATTTTAATATGTGATTTGGATGTTGAACAGGGTGTTGTTGGAGGTTTCAAGGAAACACCTCTGAGTGCGAGTAGATTTGATCAAACTTTCACTGAGGTAATATAGAATAAAGAGAACTTAAAGTTAATGAATTCTAAGTTTAATCTAAATTTTTGTATATATAGTCATAAGAGTATATGGGTTCACTAGGTTATTATTTGAAATCTTTTAAGAATGGTCCTACCATGATTGTTTGTCTTAGAATTCCTACACTAGCAAGCTATATATAATAAAAATTTAACATGGAACTGACAAAGGTAGAGCTACGTTCTATCCATCCTATATAATTTTTTGTGATGTCAACGTAACCAAGAATAAGATGATGGATGTCCTACATGATGTCAATGTAACCAAAAATAAAATTTCTATCCTCGACCCTATCTATCAGCCAAGACTCCTTCAATATCTCCTAGACACTTGGAGATGCTTAAGACTAAGTCAAAATACCCTATATTCTCTTCATTTGTTGCATAGCTCATCAAGTTTCCCTATATGTTCTCTAACTAATCATGATTGCATGGAAAGAAGTTATAATTACTCATTAAACTCTCAACTATTGGAGCCTCCTCAAACTTTCCCTTAGGACATGGAAAATGCTTAGAAATGATTAAATTCCCTAATAGGGTGTGGGAGATCTTTTAGGAAAACATTTGACACTAATTTGATCCATTGAATTCTTCTTCATTCTTATATATTCCTCAAATATACCTTGCAATACCCCTATCATACCTAAATCTACTACATTCATGTCCTTGTTAGCTAGCATGTAGGTGATATAGTATGGTCCATGAATTTTAATGTCTTCTTTTTTCATTTTTCTATACAATCCTCTTTTATCTCACTACTACGTCCTCACATAAAAAGAAAAAAAAAACATTACTTCTTTTTCTCATCTAAGGCCCCTAAGGTTTTAAACCCCTTAGATGCAAGGATTCAAAGCACATCAACCATGTGGTACAAATGACTAAATCCAAAAAGGCGATTTGTAGCAATGAGAGTTTGTGAAGGTAGAGAGCTACTAGCTTGGTGACTCAAGAGAGAACTTCAACTTTCAAAAACAAAACCAATTAGGCTGGCAGACGTGTGGATCAAGCCAACATTTGGTGGAAGAGGATGAAAGATGACTGGAACTCTATAGGCCCACCATAATGGATTTTGGTATTCAACCATGAGAGAAAAAGAGAGAGCTAGTATCATGTATCAAAACATTAAGCATGTTGCTTCTAGCCAATGGATAAAAGAGGAGATGATTACTTTTATTCATTTTCATTTCCATAACTTTCCCTTAATCACTGACGTGCAGAGGCATGAACCAAAAAAGGATGTCAGTTTTGTATTGGAGGTAATGGATGTGGTCAGAAAAACTTTTAGGAGGGCAAGAAGGTCAATGCCTGTTATCTTGATGAATGATAGAGAAGAGGGGTTGGTCCAGGACAAACCGGGGAGCACAGTCGCCCAGTAGGAGGTTTCCTATAGGTTAGAATTTGTGAAGCAAAGCACTAGGAGGTCTTACAAAGGAAAAGGCCTAGAGCAGGTACATACAAGGAAAGGCTCCTACCTGCCTGCTCCTCTTCCTCTATTTGAACCTCCTTGAGGTCCTCTACCCGGTTATGTCCACCTCTTGTAGATGTTTCACCTCCATGCTCTATGAGTTTTGACTCTCCTTGGTTTCTTTGGTCATTGCCTCTACCTTGGTAGCCACCATGTTGTCCTCTTTGATCTCTTCCTTTGCCTTTGCCCTTAGAAGTCTGATCTTGCTTCCTCTTACTCCTCTCTTCGATCTTTAATGCCAATTGATAACATTGGTGCACTGTTTTGGGGCTTAAGAGAACCATCTCCTCTTGAATGTTCCACTTCAAACCATTGAGATACCTTGCCACCTTGATACTTTCATCCTCTATGACATTGGACCTCATGCAAAGTCTTTGAAACTCCTCAGTATAACAACTCATCTCCTGATCTCTTTGCCTCAAACTTTGTCTCCTCTTATGCAGCTGATTTCATAGTCTTTAGGTAGGTATGCTTCTTTCACCTTGGCAGCCATTCCTTTTGAAGTAGAGATGGGTTGGCACTATTTCAGCTTCTCCTCCTCTATCGAAATGAATTTCCACCAAGTTAAGGTAGAAATTCTTAGTCTTGATTTAGCCACCTTTACCTTTTGTGCTTCGGTGACTCCATCACACTAAAAATGGTTTTCCATTCACTCTATCCAATCCATAACTAAATCAGCCTCCATCTTTCCACTAAACAATGGTACTCCTTCAAGTGTTTTTCCACTCAAAGCCTTCAATGCTTTCAAGAAGGGATCCTCCTTCAATATAGGGTCAGGTTCAGGGATTCTATCATCCTTTACAACCTCTTCTTCTTTTGCTATTCTTCCATCAAACCGCATAACATTCAGTGCTTGCTCAAGTTGGTCTAACTTTTCTCTCAATACCCTATTGTCTTCGTCTATTTCTTCAACCCTCTTGGCCAACTCAACATTTTTCACCATGATGCTAGAACCACTAGACTCTTTCTCTGACATACAAGATCAATCCCAAATATTTTGCTTGCTCTGATACCAATCTGATAGGGAGAGGGGTTGGAGGAATCAATCACTAATTCCTACTCTAGGCCTTTCCTTGTAAGACCTCCTTGGTGCTTTGCTTCACCAATCTAACCTATAGGTCCCTACTCATGACTAGGTGCCCCTGGTTTGTCTGACCAACCCCTCTTCTATCACAAACTCCAACCACCAAGTCCCGCAACGGTTCATTGCCACAACTCTTTTCGCGGCGACACACTGTACTAGGCCGTCTTCCTCAACACTCCATCAACTCTTGGGGTAGTGATAGTCTTAGAAGCTTCAAGGCATCTCCAAAGGTGTTTGAACAACCTCCAAGACTTCAACTTCCCATAGCTCTCACCAATCCTTTTGCTAGGGTTTGAAAGGCTAGTAGCCCTTGAGCCCCTATTAGGTCTCCTTCACCTACAAAATAGGTTAGAACTCACAAATCTCAAAAGGACTTCCCACTCTTTTTCCAAGGTTCTTGGTTCACATGGACAACACTCAAATATTCTTGAGGTCTCAGCCTTCCAATGTCCGTACAAAGCTCAAACATGAAATGGAGCAAAAACTAGGGTTTTAAGCCTTCACTTGATAGTTAGCAAACTTCCAATTTGTTTACACACCAAATGGAGAGATAGAGCCTCCTCCTTCATGTTGTAACAAGGTAACACATGATGTTCACTATCCATTTCCTTTAGATGCAAGGATTCAAAGCACATCAACCAAGTGGCTTAATTTATATCATAAGTTGTACCATGATGTTCACTATGCATTCCTCTACTCTTTCGACTGTCAAATGTGCCACTGCCTTGTCATTGATCACCATCATATTCTCCTTTTCATGATTATTCTCTCTATCATCTTTGGTATAAACACTTGAATATTATATTGAACTCAATTGAGGAATCTTAAAAATCATAATGATAGGCCAAAGAAAGAATATTCAGTCTTTTCATGGTAAAAGGAGACCTCAATTTAATCACTGTCATCCTCAAAAGGTTAATTCCATTGTCAAACATTTATTGCATATCTTAAACTATGGCAAGCGTTTAATAAGGGTTTTGAAGAATAGGCCTTGACAAGTTAGCTCCATCATTTTTTATTATTGCTATATCTTTATTTAGCTCTTACTCCATTCCTTGCAATAGTGATACTTGGATTTGTCATACTTAACTCAGTTGGCTACTATCAAAGCTCCTTTTGACAAGATCATCTCTTCTTCTCATATTGGTTGTCATATTTTACATTGTGTTTTGACGCTTTTTCACTTCAAATTTTTCCTAAAGGGTCTTTTGTTTTTCAATGTGATTGTTCCAGGTTATTGCTTTTTAAAAAATTGATAATCATATTGTTGGTTACATTGCATTACACATCATTCAAACTCAAAGCATTACTTCAAATTCGATAACTATTTTGTGATTGAATAATTTGTTTTTTTATTTTCAGATGTTGGTGAGAGAAACACCGCCAAAAGTAACAAGGGCAATGGATATCAATGTTTCTACTACAATACAATCCTCGATGGCTCTGATAGGGGAGGTATGAGGCAAATTACTAAATTTAAATTTACATTCATTGTTATAGATGAACTAGTTCTAGTGAAAAATCAAACCATTATTGATTCGTAGTTTACTTCCTGTTCGGATGGTTTATACAGGGCTCAAGCATGCCTGAGCATCAGCGTGCAAATATTTCCATCGACGAGAGTGATCGTCAGATGGCTTTAAGTGATTAAATTTTGTTAAATATATTAATTTTTATAATATAATTTCTATATATTAATGTCTTTACTTCTTATTGTAACAGTTGAAACTTGACCAGGAGCTAAACACTAGGAGGAGCAACAGGAACACTCCTCAACAGAAACGGGTGATAGATTTATCACCATCGGGTCGGCCAAGAAAGGGAAAGAAAATTGTATTTGAACCAGAGCATGGAGAGAAATGATTTTTGAATGTAGAGCCCTTTGTTGTATGCCTACATGGAAATTTTCTACATATTTTGTATTCGATATGTTTGACATTGTATGCCTATATGGCATTCTCGTAAGCCTATAGGGATTTTTTGTAACTATATTTTATACTTATATTGACATATATTGATGTACATGCGTACATGGCTATTTGATTAATACAAATCTTTTTTATTGATGGTGTCCATATTTGCATTATAAATTCATGGTTCAATAGATATGAGTTACATGTATTCAAGTGTATACTTTACAACTTACGCACATATACTTTTGACTTATGTTGGAACATCGAAAAGTGTGAAAATTTGTGTTTGGAAGTCAAATGTAAGCCAATTTTGCAATTCTCAGTTCTTGCATACTCGATCTTATGGGCTTATTCCTTCCTAGCATATTGTGAATATTTCTCATTTGGTGTAGAAGACCAGGCTACTCATTTTTGAACCACTTGTTTTTCTTGTTTGCCTTCCACCGCAGAAAAATGTTCACCTTTGTTAGTTTGATCAATGATTAATAATAGGTGATTGTAAACCTTGACATTTTTATGTTTTGAACTTTTAATTAATAATTTTGTAGTTTATATGCGTTGGATTACATTGCATTGCACATCTTTCAAACTCAAAACATTACTTAACATTGCATAACTAATAGCTAGATGTTGATAGATGACAAATTTTCAATTACAATATAGTTTTTACAAAGTCAACCTAAGAAGTTATGCAATTACTTCACATTGCATAACTAATAACTAGGAGCAGTTGCCAATTGTGTTTGCTTGTCATGGCATTCTATTGGACCACATTTCTTTGAGGCATTTTTTCAAACAGTTCCTTTGCCTTGTCTATACTACCACATTTTTTGATACATGTCTACCAAAGCATTTTTGTCAAATAGTTCAAGTGTTGCCTTGCTTATTTGCTATGGCTGAAAGCCTAAAGAAGTGCTCATACCAAGCTATGCATGCTTGGAAAGAATCTATCAAAAAGCATAATAGTAAGCAATATCTATAGGACAAGGTAGTGAAACTCTTTGAAAAATGCCTCAAAGAAATGAGATCTCATGACACGATGGAATGCTATGACAATCAAAAT
>VDFB02061681.1:0-12631 GCA_007258455.2 Sequoia sempervirens
TGAATATGAAACAATTATGGATGATAATGATAATTGATTTAATATGAAAATGATGTTTATGACTTCTTATGCAAATGGATTATGAATGATTATGATTTATTATGCAAACGGGTTATGAATGATTATGATTTATTATGCAAATGGGTATGAACGATAGTGAAAATGGACATGAACGTTAATGCAAACAGACACGAACGTTTATGAAATGGATATTGAATGGAAATTAACAGGAATGATCATTTATGCAAACAGTTAGTGAACGCCCATGGGACGGATATGATCATTTATGTAAATGGATAATGAACAAGCATGAGACCGTTTAATGATTTGATGAAATGCATGAATATAAGAAAGTATTGAATGAATTGATTAAGTAAATAATAATATCTATTGAATCAATGGAAGAATATCGTTACGATTGTGAGGAAAAATTTGAGTGTCTACATTTTTCCCCTCTTTGAGACAATGCAGCTTGTCACGTTGTTTCAAAGAAAAAGATTGATCAACTGATACATGGCCCAAAGATAGCCTGGTAAGGATTATGATAAGAATGATATGCCCCCTCAAGAGATTGATCGAACAGATTGTAAGAAGATTAATCTCTCAATAGATGTCTAGAAAATGATTAGATACCTGATATTGTGAGAGTGATAAAGCAGGGATGTACATTTTGATGAAAATGCACAATTGATGGGTGTAACTGAACAATTGATGGAAATGATTAGTATAGCCAAGTTGATGAGCTAATGAAGTTGATTGAGCTGATTAAGCTGATTTAGAATGATGCTTACGCAAGACAAGGTGTTGCAATGATGGATTGACTGATTGATTAAGGGGGCATGAAATTTCGAGAAGCAGGTTGATTGATTTGAGATTTGATTCAAGAGACATATATCAGTGAGTTAAGAAATTGATTGATTTCTCTGTGACAAGAAAGATGAACAAAATGAAATGAAAGATGGAAGAGAATGAAGGTGATGAAGCCTCTTCTACCTTTTAAGTTCTTTTATCATCATCGAGCTTATTATGTCGCAAATTAGTATAAGCGTCTAGATAACATGAACATCTTGACAATCTAAATACTGTTTGCATTTTCATTTAGTAATGAAGTATAAGCATCTAGGTATAAGAACCTTAGATGACCTGAATACTTATTGCATGGAAGACACTATCAAAAAAAGAATGCTCTCATCTACATTAGACTCATAGGTCCTCGATGGTTTTAGACAACCATGTCTTAAGACAAGTCGTCCTGTGAATAAGAAACAATCCACAAGTAGCAAACATCCTCGCCTCTCTAGTTGAAGACATCTTGAAGAAGCTAAAAGACATGTCACCAAAGATAAAATCATAAAATAAGCAAAGATCAACAAACAACAGGGGTCTTGCTTTGATGTAGAATTGATTCTCGTTACAATTTATGCGTTTGGTTGGATTTGTAAGATGGGTTGATATATATGTTATAATGTTTGCTTGATTGTCAACACCTGCATGTTTTGATTTTTTTTTGGGATTTTTGGAATATTTGATTTTTTTGGATTTCTTCAAGACACTTTATGTTTTTTTAGATTTTTTCAAGACATTTTATAGTTTTTTTGGATTATTTCAGGACATTTTATGGATTTTTTGGATTTTTTCAGGACATTTTATGATTTTTTTGGATTTTTCAAGACATTTTATGATTTTTTAGATTTTTCGTGACATTTTATGATTTTTTGGATTTTTAAGGATATTTTATGATTTTTTTTGGATTTTTCGTGATATTTTATGATTTTTTGACTTTTAGGACATTTTATGATTTTTTGGATTTTTCGTGACATTTCACATTTTTTGGATTTTTCGTGACATTTTATGATTTTTTTGGATTTTTTCAGGACATTTTATGATTTTTTATGTTGGATTTTTTCAAGATATTTTATGATGGAAATAGATGAGTAGACAGACAAAGAGGGTAGTTTCTCTGACCACGAGATGCTCAGTATCTTAACCCATAACTAAGGTTAAGGAGATGCCCTTGTGAGGGATAGGACCAACCTAGTATGCGTGGCAAAGCAAGCAAGCGAGGGGAATGTTGAACAATTCATAAGCCATGGTGAGTGTGAAAAGGTCATTATGAAGTGGAGGATGAATGCAAATGGAATGAAAAGATCAAGTAGAGCTCCAAAGGTACTTGGCCAAGGAACACCGAAGTGGTTTTCACCATTGAACCAATGGATTTCTCTTCTTTTTTTCTTTTTTTTTTGTATTTTTTTAAAGACTTTTTTCCATTTTTTTGTATTTTTTTAGGACTTTTTTTCCCTTTTTTTTAGGACTTTGAAAAGATTGTATCCTCTAAAGCATTTAGGTATAAAACTTGTGAATGTGCATACTATTGATGGGATCACTAAGCAATTCACCTGCCAAAGTAGATAACTGGTATGCCCCAGATCCATACATAATAGTGATAATGTATGGACCCAACTAGTTAGGCTCAAATTTACCCTTCTTTTCTTTGTCTTGTTGAGTACGAGGATTTTCATGAAGAATAAGATCCCCAACCTCAAATGTACGTGGTTTCACTTTCTGATTATAACTTCGACACATCTATTGTTAGTATGCTCTAAGATGATTGAAAGCAATTTTTCTTCATTCATCCAACAGTTCCAACTCCTACACACGGGAAACTCAGTATTCTTCATCACTGATTTGATTGCGCAAAGAGACGTGCAAAGAGGGCAACTCGACCTCGATGGGAAATATGGCTTCAGAGCCATAGTCAAGGGAATATGGGGTAGCACTTGTGGGAGTGCAGACACTCGTGTGATAAGCCCACAGTGCAAGATTCAATTGAATATGCCAATCTCGACCAGCTTCATTGACCATCTTTTTAAGAATTTTGAGAATGGTTTTATTAGACGCCTCAGCCTGGCCGTTACCTTGAGGATAGTAAGCTGTGGAAAAATGATGTTGTATATGGAATTTCTCATAGAGTTCACAGACATCTTATTTTTCAATGGATGACCATTATCTGTGATGATGGATAGAGGAATGCCATAATGATAGATGATGTAGTTTAGTATGAAGGTGGCTATTTGTTTTCTAGTGATATGAGTGAGAGGAACAACTTCAATCCATTTCATGAAATAGTCGGTGGCAACGAGAATGAACTTATGAAATTGGATGAAGGTGGATGGATCTTGCCCATGAGATCGAGTCCCCATTGATAAAAGGGACATGGTGTAGCAAGTGAATGCAATTCTTGTGTAGGAGCATGTATCAAGTCTGCATGTTTTTGACATTGCTTGCATTTTTTAACAAATTGATAAGCATCCTTTTCCACTGTAGGCCAATAATAACCCATATGCAAGAGTTTCTTAGCTAAGGTAGGACCGCCAGAATGTGCCCCACATATACCTCCATGTACTTCTTGTAAAGCAGTTTTGACCTCATCGTGCTCAAGACATTTGAGTGAAGTACCATCGAGACCTCGGCGATAAAGGGTATTAGCTAAGATCACATAGTGGGAAGCTTGACGGATAAATATTTTATGAGATTTATTGGATAGGTTTGATGGCAAAGGTGTTATCGAAGATAGGTATAAATATCCCCAAACCATTGGGAATTAGGACCAATAATGAGACAAATCATTTCAAATTGTGGTATATTGTAAGCAGGTTCCAAAAGAGGTTCTACCAGGAACTCAGAGTAAGCAGCATTACTTGGAATTTCTACAAGTGAACCAATTGTTGCCATTGCATCAATAGCTCTATTGTTATCTCAAGGAATCTGCTCAAAAGAGATTGATGTGAAATAGGCCTTGAAGTCATCCACCATTCTTTTGTAAGGCATCAATTTTTCATCTTTTGTTTTATAGTCATCATTAACTTGTCTGATCACTAGCTGAGAGTCACTAAGAATATGCAACTCAAGGATCTTCCATTGCACAACTATACAGAGCCCAGAAAGTAATGCCTCATATTTTGCAATATTGTTGGTACATGGAAACTGTATCTTATAAGCTTTAGGTATAAAATCCCCTTGCAGAGTGACAAATAGAATTCCAACGCCAGAACCACCTTGTGTAAAGGAGCCATCAAAATATAAAGTCCATAAATGTGTAGATTCCATGTTGAAGATTGATTCATCAGGAAAATCTGTAATAAGAGAATGATCATCTGTCATAGGAGCATCAACGGGTTGATCTGTGATAGCTTTTCCTTTGATTTCTTTTCTTTCTATGTACTCAATATCAAACTCGCTAAGAATCATCACCCATTTAGCTAATCGTCCTGTGAGTGCTGCTTTGTTCAAGAGGTACTTAAGAGGATCAATTTTTGCAATGAGATTTGTCTAGTGTGTAAGCATGTAATGTCTCAACTTCTGCTACGCCCTTAATATTATTGTACATCGGGTTATGAATAGTCGGCTTGTGGCTATCTTAACTCTCTATTAAGTCATATTATCATTAGTATATTGTTATTTATTTGTTTAGGTCGGCCTAAGTCTTATATAGGTGTGTCTAAGTCGGCCTAGGTGATAGCCTTGGCATAAATAGGTATATATAGGAGGTTGTGAGTCTTATTTCATCATGAAGTGGTGAAGTGTGTTCTCATTAGAGATATTTGGAGGTTTTCCCCCTCAAAGTGGCTTGTTATTCTCAGTTATTATCAAGTATTTTCAGCATATTTCATATCATATTCTTCCATTGTGCAAGTTATTTCATAACAAGTGGTATCAGAGCATGATCTTGGCACCATAGAGGGAAGGTTTTTCTCAATTTTGGAGGCGATTTTGGGAAGAGCATATCTTTCAGAATTTGTCGAATTTTTTTCTGATTTTTAAAGGGTTTTTGAAGAACATATTTAAGAAGCTACAGTCCAGATTTTAGAAGAATTGGAGCAGAATTAAGCGAATTATTGCAGAATTAGGGTTTCTACACTATTTTTTTGGAATCTACATATCTCGCACATCTTGTTGAATTGGAGTCTGATTTTTATTGGGTTTTTGGAGATATACTAAAGGAGATTACAGTAAAAATTTGAGAGAATTTAAGTTTAATTTGTGTGATTTATTTCAACATTAGTGGTTTCCATCATGACGGGGCCTGCAACAAGGGGTAAAAAGAATGCTGTCACTCCGGGGAAGACTCCTGATAAGGATGGTGAAACAATCGAGGATATTACTCATAATGAAGAAATAAATAAGGTCAAGGAAGAAATTTCCTCAATTAACAATAAGGTCAAGGAAGAAATTTCCTCAATTAAGATGGATATGTGTGACCTACGAGGAGATATGTCGGACATGCGAAACATGTTAAGCACCTACATAGCGGAATCAAGAAAGGAGTTCTCAAGCGACCAAGGTGAGAATTCTAGGTCAGCCACTACTAACACAAGCTTTAGTACTCCTATTGAATCTAGGAATTTATTTCCCAAGGTGGATATGCGCAAGTTTGATGGTAAGGATCCTAACATGGATAAACCAAATGGAGAATTTTTTTTTAAGTACACCAAATCCCAAATGGACAAAAGGTCACGATGGCTTCCCTATATCTAGAACCAGATCAATTCATTTGGTATCGTTGGATTTGCACACATTGAAGGAAAAAGGGGCTCATCATCCCATGGTCAATTTTTACAGTAGGAACTCCAATAATATAAAGCAATAGCTGGCTGCATAACTTCTTCTCAAACAAATTAGCTAAACTTCAACAAACAGATTAGTTAAGGATTATATTCAGCACCTAAAATCTATCCCATGTGGGTGGATTCAATTTCACTGAGAAAACTTGAATGATTTATTCTTTGGTGGTCTCAAGGATCACATTCAACATGAGGTACGCATGTTTAGACCTAGTTCCATAAATGAGTCTTTTATCTTAGCACGCAGGGTAGAGGAGAAATATTTGATTCCTAAGAAGCAAGGGGCTAATGTGACAAGAGAGGAAGGATATTCAACACAACCTACTAAGTTGACTCCACAACAAATTGAGGAGAAAAGAGCAAAAGGCTTGTGTTTCAATTGTGATAGCAAATATAGTTGAGGACATAAATGTAGTGAAAAGAAATTGTTTTATATTGAAGGTCCTAATGAGGAAGAAGAGGAGGAACCCATACTAGAAGATGAAAGGGAGTCAAATGAGGAATCACATGATTCTCAACCAATAATTTCTTGTCATGCACTCTCAGGTTTCAGTGCTCCACAAACTCTCAAGGTGGTGGGGTTCCTAAAGAAGCAGAAGGTAACAGTGTTGATCGACTCAGGTAGTACTCATAATTTCATCAACAAAAAGTTAGCTACTCGCCTAAATTGTTTCATATATCCAGCTCCAGAGTTTCAAGTTTTGATTGTAGATGGTGGTACAATTAGTTGTTCAGGGAAGTGTCATAGCATTAAATTATCCATGGGAGATTATCAACTTGATACCCCAATGTATGCGATATCCATGGGTGCAGCAGATATTGTTTTAGGAGTACAATGGCTTACTACATTAGGAACAATTGAGATGAACTTCCAAGAACTATTCATGAGATTTCAATCAGAAGGAAGGCTAGTAGAGCTAAGGGGGTTGAAGGCAAAATCTCCACAAATGGTAAGCCCTCATCAAATGCAAAAGTTGCTTAAGAAAGGAGTGGATGGATTTGTGGCCCAACCATGTTCATTAGAAGTCTCTCAATCTATTACTCCTACTCATCCAGATTTGCAAGCTATAATTGATCGTCACTCAGTTGTTCTTGGAGATATGCCTAAAGGACTTCCTCCTAAGAGGGACTGCGATCATGCCATACAATTAGTCCCGTGTTTTTACCATCAACATCGTGCCTTTAAGGTGTATCCACACATACAAAAGAGTGAGATAGAAAAAAATTGTTGAAGAGATGCTAGAGGCAGGAATCATTAGGCAGATAGCCAGTAAGTTTTACTCCTCACCTAAGTGGTGATGGTAATGAAGAAGGATGATAATTTGGCGATGTGTCCAGATTATGTATGCCCAACATGTGTACAATTCATTAAAGATAAGTTTCCCCAATTCCAAATATTGATGATTTCCATAGGGATGAATTAAATGGAGCTTGCTTTACCAAGTTAGATCTTAGATCCATATCACCAAATTCAGACATGGAGGATGCGATATTTGTAAGACAAAATTTTAGACTCGTGAGGGTCATTATGAATTTTTGGTGATGCCATTTGGTCTTACCAATGCACCATCTACATTCCAAAGTTTGATGAATTCCATTTTTAAGAAGTTCTTGAGAAAGTTTGTGTTAGTATTCTTGATGATATATTAATTTACAAATAAGACTGTGGAAGAACATTTGCAACATGGACCAAGCATTAAGCAAATACTTGAAGATCATAAACTCTATGCTAAAGCCACTCCAAGTGTGCTTTTGGTCTTACAAGAGGTGGAGCATTTGGGACACATAGTTTCACATGAAGGGAGTAAAGGTGGACCCTAACAAAATTAAGGCTATCATGGAATGGCCTATTCCAAAACCATTAAGAAAAATGAGGAGAGGATTCTTGGAATTGACAGGGTACTATAGAAGATTTGTGAAGAATTATGGTAGTATAGCAGCACCTCTCACCACTCTATTGAAGAAGGATTCTTTTCATTGGAATGAGTCTGCCAATACAGCATTTGAGAGATTGAAGGAGGCTATGTGTTCAACTCCGGTACTTGCCACTCCTGACTTCACTAAGGAATTCATTGTGGAATGTGATGCTTGTAGAAATGGGATAGGAGCAGTGCTCATGCAAGAAGGTCGACCAATTTCTTTTGAGAGTTGTCAATTAAAAGGTAAGAATCAACTAAAACCTATTTATGAGAAGGAAATGCTAGCAATACTCCATGCAGTGAAACAATGGTGGCCTTATCTATTGGGTAGACATTTCAAGGTTATGACAGATCATGATAGCCTAAAATATTTTTTGGAACAACGACTATCTTCTGAAGAGCAACAAAAATGGGTCACTAAGATGTTAGGATATGACTTTGAGATTGTATATAAGAAAGGGAAAGAAAATATTGTCGCAGATGCTCTATCAAGGAAGGATGAGAAAGATGAAGCCTTATTGTGTACCCTTTCAATATTACAAGCAAATTGGGTGTAGGAATCCAAAGCAGAGTGGCAAAATGATGTTGCGACAGGTAATCTCATTGAGCAATTAAAAAGTGATCCTAGTAGTTCAGATAAGTTTTGTTGGAAGGGAGATACTCTTTGGTATAAAGAGCATTTGTATCTCTGCAAGAATTCCAACCTTAAAATCAAGATTCTCTCAGAGTTGCATGAGTCTCCAGTGGGTGGTCATTCAGGATTTTTGAAGACATATCATCGAGTCAAGTAGGATTTCTTTTTGGGAGGGGGCCTATAAAGGGTGATGTTCAAAAATTTGGTAGATTTGAATGTTTGGTGTGTCAAAGGCATAAAGGGGAGACAATTAAAACACGGGTCTCTTACAGCATATCAGCTTCTTGACGTTGGAAGGGGGTATCCATGGACTTCATCCGGGGCCCAAATCAAGGTCATAATGTCATCATGGTGGTAGTTGATCGGCTCACTAAATATGCACATTTCATTGCATTAGCACATCCTTTTACAGCAGGTGTAGTGGCTAAAGCTTTTTTGGAGAATATCCAAAAGCTACATGGTACACCTAAAGTTATTGTTAGTGATCGTGATCCTATCTTCACTAGTCACTTTTGGAAATATTTATTCTCATGTTTGGGTACTCAATTGGCTCTTAGCTCTTCATACCACCCTCAATCAGATGGGAAAATGGAGGTTGTTAATAAGTGTTTGGAAGGATATCTACGTTGTTTCACTTCAGAGAAACAGTATCAGTGGGTAGATTGGCTACCACTTGTGGAATGGTGGTATAACACTTCTTTTCATAGCTCATAAAAAATGTCTCCATTTTGGCACTTTATGGATATCATCCTCCTTCCATCACATCAATAATTAAAAGTGTCTAAAGAGTTGAGTAGTAGAGACCACTTGCTTCCATCAACAGCAAGTACTTTTAGGACTCAAGGAGAATTTAGCCATGGCACAAAATTAAATGAAACAACAGGCAGACCAACATCGTAGTGAAAGAAGTTTTGAAGTTAGGGATTGGGTCTTCTTGCGATTGCAGCCTTATAAGCAAATCTCACTAAAGCAGCAAAGAAAGAATAATAAGTTGTCTCCAAAGTATTATGGTCCATACCAAATCATGCAGAAGATCGGTAGTGTTGCCTACAAGCTGGAGTTGCCACCAACAACAAGGATACATCCAGTTTTTCATGTTTCCTATTTGAAGAAGGTAATTGGGCATAATATTCCCACTCAAACAACACTTCTCGAGCTAGATGAAGAAGGAAGAATCATTTTGGAACCAGAGTGCATTCATCAAACACGCACAAAGAAGCTGAGGAATAGAACTATCACTGAGTATCTCATCCAATGGAAGAAGTTACCAATTGAAGATGCCACATGGGAAGACGAGGAGTTAATTCAAAAGTTTCCAAACTTGATTAGCATTAAGGACAATTCTTCTTTGAAGAAGGGGGTCATGCTACGCCCTTAATATTATTGTACATCGGGTTATGAATAGTCGGCTTATGGCTATCTTAACTCTCTATTAAGTCATATTATCATTAGTATATTGTTATTTAGTTGTTTAGGTTGGCTTAAATCTTATATAGGTGTGTCTAATTCGGCCTAGGTGATATCCTTGGCATTATAAATAAGTATATATAGGAGGTTGTGAGTCTTATTTCATCATCAGGTTGTGAAGTGTGTTCTCATTAGAGATATTTGAAGGTTTGCCCCCTCGAAGAGGCCTATTATTCTCATTTATTATCAAGTATTTGCAACATATTTCATATCATATTCTTCTATTGTGCAAGATATTTCATAACACTAGGAGATAGTAATATGGTTACCTAGACATAACCTATTAACCCTAGACATAAGTACATAACTAACTGATGGTTACATTGCTTCCAGAATTGAGACAATCAAATATGCTAAGTACACAAGGTTAACTATTATTTTAGGTAGAGTGTCATCACAATATTGCAAAGGTTACCCTGGTGTTTCTTCCTAGCTTCCGGCCCCCAACTTGGGTTACCCTGGTAACCTCTTACGAAACCCAACCCCGTTTGCAAGCTATTGCGGAATTGAATATCTTTTAAGGTAACAAGATATCGATTTGCCATTCCAGGTCTTCTCATCTTATACTCAAGACTGAACTAGCTCAAGAGTCCATAAGTGAGGCATAATCATCTTATTAAAGATTTTAATTCTACCTACTGTGTTGTTTAGTTATCATTGACTTACTAACTCTTTGTAAGTTACCCTGACACCACTTTGTGTGTCGGCCCTCACACAAAGCCACTCCCCTAAACATAACAAAGGTATACTAAGTTTTCTTGACTATGGTAAACAAGGTGTACAAACATACAACATACAATTTTGCACTTTTCATAACGAACATCAAGTCTATGTTCACAAACTCAGGTGTCTAAACACCATACAAAACCATGTACACATCCTTAGCCAACACAAGAATTCAATTTAAACAATCACAATCCCCCACGTTATCCAACTTGTCTGGAAGACTTGTTCATTTAGGACTTTCCCAATTTTCCTAACAAAGAAACAGGATTTAAAGCAAATTGAAAAATAAAAGTCTACATTAGGATATAAGAATCCAGTTCAAACAATAATTTGAAGTACCAAAATTATTCATCAAAGATTTAATTTATTTTCCATTCAATACCAAAAATGAAATCTATGCTTTGCTCAATTTCATAAACATTTATTATAATGAAATCTATAAAAAACTCCAGAATAAAAGTCCATTCTAAGCACAAATAACATAATCATGATAAATTAATTATTAAAATATCTATATCTAGATATTTAATAAATTATTTCTCTTAAATATCTCACAAAACATGATATTACTTGCAAATTTTCTTAACATTCAAATAAATATATAATTATAAATATTATATATATATTTTATATATAATATATATTATATTATTAATATACATTATATATATCATATATATACATAATAAATATAAAATATATATTTATTAATACCATAAATTACAATTAACAAAATTACGTATTTAAAAATCGCATTAAAAATAAAACATACATTAGAAGTTAGGGCAAAAGCCCTAACTCCGCGCACTGTGGGTAGGGCTGCCTTCACGGTAGCCCCCACAGAGCTTCGACAGATGGTGAGACCAGTCTTTCTGAGGCTTAGCCCTGTCTCAGATCCCCCCCTCACCAGGGAATTAGGCTGCAATTAACCCATCACACAGAGCTTCGGCTCTATCATAATAAATTTCACATTTTTTCTTTTAAATAAAATTTTTACATATATAAAATACGAACGACGATTTCATATTCCGTTTTTTTTTTAAAAAGACAATTTTCACAAATTTTCCTGTACGACGATTTCAGAGCATAAATCCATATATTTATAATCAATAACATTTCACAATCCAATTAATATATGAAGATGAATATATATACAAATATATATATATATTAAATCCCAACGGGGTTGTTCAACAAAGAAGTAAAATAAATTTCTACAGGTTTCAATGGGGAAATTGGGGAAATTATCAAATTTCTTCAGGGTTTCAAAAGAAAACACGCACAGAAATTTCCATTCTAAATTTAATTTACCCCAAAGGTTTTAAAATCCATTTTTCCATTTAAATGATTTCCCCTTCACTAATTTAAAAATATTTTCCACAGAAAGTATGCTACAGAAATTCTTCTGAAACCAACAATTTTTTTTTACAAAACAAGAATACAGTGAACAAATTTCTTTGCGAGAAGCACAGGGATTTAAATTAAACATAATTTCTTTTCACAAACATTCCTTTTCAAAAACAAATAGAATAAAATATCACAAGGAAAATACTTGTTTCCTTTGCTTCAAAAATCTGTCTGGAGAAGAGCTTTGCCTGTAGCTTCCAAAACTTTTCCCGAACACCAAATCCCAATATCCAAAACAAAGAGCTTCCACAAATATACAATAGTACCAAAAAGCATAAAGAGAAATTTTAACAGAGCTCTAATATTTTTCCCGTGAAGAATAGAATAGACTTCTGTGTTTTCCCAGATCCCAAATAACCTCCGAGAAATTCCTCAACCAAAACAATAAATTCTACTGGCACACTTGTCAAGAAGAAGAAAAATATCTTCAACAACTTCCCGACAATCTTTCCTTTCAAGATTTGCATGTTTATAATTTATTTAAAATTTCAATTTTCAAATTGCAAATTTATTTAATAATTAAAAATGCCATTTCCCAAATAATAATTAATTAAAAATTAAATCTATTCACATAATTAAAATAGTTTTAATTTAATTAATTAATTAATTTAATTAAATGAATTTAATCTTAATGATCAAATTATTTAACCAAACAAACTAATTAATAAATTAAATAACATGCAAAACTTATTTCTTTAACATTTAAAAATTAATTTAAATAATAGTAAATTAAAGAATAATAACTATCATTAAATTGACAAGATTTTCCTTTCAAGCAATAAATCCAAACAAAAACAAACAAGACAACCAAGACTCAAAAACTAAACTGACAATGTACTATGACTGGGTTTAAGACT
>VDFB02061682.1:0-20000 GCA_007258455.2 Sequoia sempervirens
GTAAAAGTGAAGAATATTTTTATGGTTTGAGGAATATTCTAGCTACCCAAATCTGACCCATGATAACCTTTGGGACACCAAATTTGATCAAGGGGATTATTGACATCAATGGTATGTCAAAATGACATTAACATTCCTTAAAGATTCCCCCCCCTCACCATTTGTATTTTTTTTTTTTTAGAGAAGTTTTTAAATGATCATAACTTAGTCATCCATACACCTTTTCTCGAGAAATTTCTTTTATTTAAGGAGGAATTTCATGATCTTCATAGAGGTGTAGTTGGGTTTCAAATTTGGTGTGTAGTTGGGTTTCAAATTTGGTGCCTGGGTTTTCTATAAATTGTAGATTCTCATAGGTGTTGTTGAGCCATTCTCATTTTGGGAATTTTTGGGGATTTGTTCCTGCTCCTAAGATAGTATTTTTCGGTGGTTTTTTTGAATGTGCATAACTTTAATGTACTTTCTATTTGTGTGATTAGATTTATCTTATCTTTTGTAAAAAACATATTTTAATTTTATGACCAAATTTGACATCTGTATGCACTAAGATCAATTCCACTTCATCATTTTTTGGAAAGTGGCACCTATAATCAATCTACTTGCATAAAGTTGCAACCTCGTGTATTTCTTGGAAGGTTTCTTGATTGAGTTATTTGAGGGGATAATCTTGTGTTTATTTTCTAGTTTTAATCATGTCTTCTAATCCATGGAAAGTAAAATGTGATTACTGTGGGAAGAAAAGGTATACAATTGATGAATGCTTTCTTAAAGAACTTGATGATTTGAAACTTTTTTATGAACTTCATCAATTTTAGTAGCTTTGCATTGACAATGGGATCATTTTTCCTAATTCCTCTGAACCAACATCAATTGATTCATCCAGTGTTCTTACAGTTTCATAATATGTTGAGGACACAATGCAGGATGATAAGTGTAGTCAAATGACATGCATTGAGATCTCATCTCCTTCATCTACTTTTGTACCTAATGATTCTTTTGATTCCATAGTTTTGGATCCTTGTTATTTATTGCAATAATCTATTCATTTTCTTATAGAGGTGGCTACCTAGGATGAGTACTTGACAGACATTGGTGGTCTTTTGGAGTCCCACATTTTAGATTTGGGAGACATCATTGATTGCATTCATATTCTCTTTGATGGATATGATCCTTCTTTAGTTTTTGTGAGGGAACATTTTTACCCTCTTGTTCATTTTCTACATGATCATCCTTTGTAGTTTGACACGAGTGTGGATTATTTTCGAAAAAAATTGGAGAAGGCTTCTTTTTCTTCATAAGAGGTATCTTGGTCTTTGGATTGTGTTATAAAAAAATTCGTTGGAGATTTTATATTTTTTTCTTCAACAGTGTGGCCTAGAATGCCTATTTGGAGTGTTACACTTTTTAGCATTGACACAAAGACCCTTGAGAATTATTTGAAGACATCACACATCATATTTATCCTATATCTTTCTTTCAAGAATGGGATGAAATCCTACATACTATCTTGGTCTTGTTTCTTCCCAAGGGAAGAAACATTGTTTAATGGTCATGGATCATCTTTAGCATTGATTTTTTGGACATCGACCATCATTACAAGAGACACTATATTGAGGGGGGTTGCATTGTATCTCTTCTTCTCTCTTATGGTGTAGTCTTTTTCCTTGTGTGGGGTTATGTCCTTCTCATGCATCATTGAGAGTATTTTGTGTCTTTATCTCTCTTTTTGGGAGGAGTTTTATCCCACTAGGTTTTCTCTTTTTCTCCATTTATGAGAGATTACATTATATTTGTAAATGGATACCTAACATGGCCTCATAATTGAGACCCATATTTATTTCATTTGCATAATAATACTCCCTAAGTTGTAATCAAGGGGGGTGTTGGTGTAAATAGGTGTTTTACCTATCTAGATCCTATTTACAGGGTATGTGCAGGATCATGATGGGCCAAAAAGTGGCAATATGATGGGTATGTGGCTGATGACTTTTTTTAACCCAAAATTGATAAAACAAAAAGGGTTTTTAAAGGAGATTCTCATCTTTCCACCAATATAAATTATGCTTTACTTTTAATTTAATAAGTAATTATTATTCATTTTCTATTCAAATTACGACTAAAGTCTTGATTGATAGATTGTTTGAAAAACATCTATAGCTTCCAAACGGTATCACATTTTTTGAATCCAAAACATGTGTCACATTCTATGCTTCACATACTATAGGATTAAAAAAAGAAAAAATGAATTTCATGAATTTTAGACCAAGTTAAGGTGGTGAGACATATGAGTTTTTTATATTTTTTAAAAGTTGTAATAAAAATTCATAATTCATGTTAGTTAGAAAAAATTACACACCAAAAAAATATGCATCACATCAGGACATAGGTCATCTGTATCCTGGCTATTTAGAAAAAATATTATCATTTTATTGTGGTTAGAGGTTAGATGAACTGCTTTCCCTAAAATTTAAGTACTACTACATTGAAATTTCAAATTTTCACCAAATAGATTTTTTTTTTTAAAACAAACCTAGTAGTTTATAAACTATATTCAATTTTCTATAAATTCTATTCTTACATATTTTTAAAATAATATAGCTAACTTATTCAAATTTTTACGTCAAGAACTGCCTAACTCTGATTTTTCTTATTTTTTTGCCACTTAAGGGCCTATTTTTTCCATGATGATCCTGCACATACACTACATGTTAATTCTACTTAAGTCCTAGGAGGGAATATTTTTAGTTAGTGTTATTTTTTACTAGATCTTATCTTATATTTTGGAATTTAATGTTTGTGTCCTAAGTCATTTAATATTTGTTGAGGTAGTTGTCTCATTATACATGATAAGACACATGTCAATATCTTGTCTAATCTTATCTCACAACTTTCGTTTATAAGCAAGGAATTATATACATATATTGTCATATTCAATATGGAAATCGTGTATTTGTAATCATAGAATGATAATTTCTATGATTTCACTCTTGTGGAAGTTATTGTTACCTTGTAGATGATCCTAGGGTATTGAGGATTTCACCATAAACTCCTACATGGTATCAAAGCTTCAGTAGTGTAGACTTCTTCCCAAATGTAAGGGACCAATATTGGCATAAAAAAATTGTTGTGTAGGAGTAGAGATTTCAAGGACCTCATAGTTGAATCTAGGATGTTAAAGAAAGTCAGGTTTTCCTTTCATTTCATCAAATTTCATCATATTTTATTTGATTTACAAGGGTTTCAAGTTGGAAAAGGGTTACCAAATCTAGGAGGTAGCTGAATTTTTGGAGTACTTTGGGCCAAAATCATCCTTGTTGTTGCATTTAGAAGGCCCAAAAACCCTAAGATCAATTATCAAATCACCAAAATATGAGAAATTGATTGGGGGCTTGTGGAAAAAAATCACCCTCCTTCATCATCCATATGACCATTTTACTGTCATTATTTTAGGTGAATATCATATAGTCACATGCAATTTTTTTTGCAGGTCTAAGAAAATTTTGGATTTTTAAAATTAAAAAAATCTATTTTTAACTATTTTAAAAAAATATTAACTAATTTTTTTTGTGGATTTATCTCTAGATGTATGTTACCATTGTGGGGTACTTTGTCCTATGCAAACGTAATTTATGCCCTATGGGTACAACATGATATGAACAACACACACTATTGATCACCTGTATCACCTTCTTTGCAAACTAACAAATAAAACTAGTAGACAAAAAAACAAAATATTTCAAAAAAAATATAGAGATTCCATCGTCAGATAATTCCATCAAAGTGAAGAATATTTTGGTGGTATGAGGTATATTTCTATGACCCAACTATGACCCTTGATAGCCTTTAGGATGTGAAATTTATTCAACCATATTGTTGACATCATCATGTCAACATGAAATCTACACTCCTTAAATATTTTTTTGCCCCCCTCACCATTTGCATTTTTTTTAAGGGAAATTTTTCAAATGATCTATAGTGTCGGAAAAAGGGTCCTTTGATAGTTTTTGCACTCATTTGGGTCCTTCTTATGGATTTTGGCTTAATGTTTCCTTGATTTAGTGTTGTGATGTGGATAACACATTCACATTAGGTCTTGGGCCCTTGTGAACTGTTGATCATCAAAGCTTGCACTTCTCTGATAGTCTTATGGGAAATTCAATGAGTGGGGGACAAATTGCATCTCATTGAATACCTCCAGGTTTTTTTATAGAAAGTTGATTCTTCTTTTCGGGTTTTGAGATAAGGGGAGAAGGAAATATAAACATAAAACATAAAAGCTGATGCGCCAAAGCTTTTACAACATTTCAAACTCAAATTATTCCTATGATTGATATAAATAGACACAAACTATCACAACCCCTCATTGTTGGAAAGAGAACAAACAACAAAGGCTAACTTCAACCACAGTATAGATTTTCAAATCTTTCCATAGGAAGTGTTCATTGAGGTCCAATCAAACATAAAGATTTCTTATGAGCAAAAGAATAATATTTTAGAAATCACAAGAACTTTGTCTCCTAATATAGCATAGCACAACAAAATAACAAATTTTAGAAAAACAGAAAATTCCAATGATATAGTCTAATTTTCATAATCCACTATTATACAATACGGTCATAAAGAATAGAAATCGGCTATTTAAACTATCTATTCAAAATGACAACATCAAAAAAGAAAGCTTGAAAAAGGCCATACATGCATAGTCTCAAAAAATTCTTCTCAATAGTTCAAGCTTTAATTATGAAATGAACTTTGAAACAAAGGCCAAATGCCAATCCAACAATAGTTTAAACCTTAATAGATATAACATGCTAGAATAAAGTAGTTTTGTAACTTGTCTCGGAAAATATTTCTAAAACTTTTAAGAAAACTAAAGAAAACACTTCTTTTGACAAAGAAAATGTATCTTGGAAAAATCTATCATCAAAAACAAAACAAATTCCTTCTTCTTCTATGTCATTGCCCTCCTTACATAGCAGAATAGAAAATACACGTTGCCTTTAGCTCAAAAGTAATTGTCACTAAGTGTCAAAAATTGATAGCGCATGATCTGATCATAGACCATTGGTTAGGTTGCAAAAGATCTCTACTCATTAACTTTCAACTACCGCATTAATACTCCTTAGATATTTAAGCAAAGATAGAAGCTCATACACAATTAGATCCTAAGAATAATAGCCTAGCAAAGAACCTAGTTGACTAATCACATTATTCCTAGGCACAATCTCAAAAAAATTTGTCCCAAAGACTGAGGAAAAGAAAAGAAAAAGCCAACTAGTTTCGACAATCTCCTTAATCAGATAACATTATAGGTGGTACAAATACTCACGGTAGGGAGATGACATGTGAAGAAGGTAGAAACTCTCGAGCTTGCAAATAAAGCTTCCAATAAAATGTCCAATGAGCAAACACGTGTCCCGAACTTTCTCCTGAAAGGAAGACGAAAGGTGAAAATTGTGTAGCCACCACGAGGCACATTGCACACCTATCTAATGATTTCATTTGAGCATGGGTGTGCTTGATAGTGAAGAAATTTATGCAAGACCAAAAATAAGAATGGTTGAGGTGAAAAGGTACTTCATAGTTCTGGTGAATCACAGGGGTCTTCACTCTATGAAGAATCAAACCTAGGCCTCTGGTTGCTCTTGGAGTTTGATGAAAGTGGTGCGTTGGGCTTCCCAATCTACATTAGTTCATAAAATAAGGGTCCAGATCTTCCTGTATGCTTGTTCAAGTTCAAAAACCTCCTTAAAAGAGATGACATCCCGTCTGGAAGAAATCACACCCAGGTGATAATAGAGCTGAGAAAGAGGGTAGATTTCATGCTCAACATCATCCACTGTGGGTACAACACTCAATCTTGGAATTTCTATGATGGTTTGAATCTTGTGTTAGATTGCCTCATTTATTTGCTCCATTGTCAGTGCATCTTCATTTGGGGAAAGAAGAGGAGGTAACCTGAAACCAACTAGGATGGTGAAGTCCTTTTTGATATCAATGACCCTTTTATTCAATACCATTTAATGACCCTTATATTTTCCCGCTACCACATGGTAGTTGATGATCTTGTTGGCTTTGATGGAGGTGACCCACTGATTGGAGATTCATTCCCTTATGAGGATTTGATTAGTGGCGATGCTCAATTTGGAGATGGAGTTTTGGGAATCCACCACTCGGGGTGAACATTTTTGTATGAAGTGATCAACCATCAGACTAACCTTGGCATTAAGTTCTCGAACATCCCTTCAAAATTGTAAGGCGGATCCCAACACACACACACTAGTTGCTATTTGTTTCTAATGCATAGCTATTGGCCTCCTCATTATAGGGAGGGATCCAAATCCTCTTGCAACAATCAACTCCTAGTTTAAACGAGCCTCTCTTGCTCTAGTGTTTTCTTCTATTTGACCCTTCTCTTGAAGAGTATTTTCCAACTCAGAGCTTAGCCTTCCAACTTCTTGTCTCAACTCTTCTACCTCAATTTGGATCCTTCGAAGATCATTAGCATTTCAGGATCAGGCATCACTTAATTCTTTTTTTAAATTTTTATTTTCAGCACGAAGTTGAACTTGCTCATTCTGAGCATCTGTAAGTAACCTAGACATGTCTCCTTGCTGGCCTTGAATTTGCTTCACATGGGTGAATTCATCATCCTTGGGTTGTACTTCATTCTATAGTCTACTCTTTGTGCCTTTAAATTTTTCCAACTCAACCTCTCTCTTCCTTAATTTCCTATCTAGTCGTTCATAATCAGCATATACCACCCTTTGTGTAGCTTTTGCTAGGACCATTTTATCGTACATGTGGGTTTCACTCAAATCCAAGCCCACATCATGAATTCCATAGTTTTCCATCTGCATTTGTCCTTCAGGCTTGGAGATGAGCGGCCTCATAGTGGTAATAAGCAAAGAGTTCTGCTCTTCATTAAAAAAGGCTTCAATTCTCCTAGTGGCAGGCCTCTCGACACTTATTGACAACATTTTCTACTTCATAACCTTTTGGGCCTATTTGGTGGTGTCAAAATGACCCTGGAGAGTCTGAGGGACATCGAAACTTTGAGCTACAATGGGAGCACTAGGGGGAAGTCCGAAAAGGGTGATGCTAGGGGAAACTTCAAATGTGTGAGCATGGGGGGATGCAAAGGGCAGCGTGATCATAGAAAAAGGTAGGACAACCAAAGGAGTAGGGGAAGTAGCATTGGGGGTAAACATAGAAAAAGGATGATGGAGGGGTGCTTTCCTCGAATTAGATGGGCTGAGAGTAATGGGAAAAGCAATAGTTTCAGCAATTCCAATGGGGGCCTTTGACAAGGAAACTAATGACACAATAGTGGTTGTGGTAAATGATGCTCTATTGATGTGCAGAAAAGTTTCAGCAGGTTCATTGACAATGGAAGGGGGTACATCCAACATTACAAGTTTAGGAACCAAGGATAGAGGATTACTTTCAATAGGAGGAGGCAAGAGGTTGACCAGAGACGTAGAAATAGGAAGAAGAGGGGGAGCAAAACTTACTTGAGCCGCAGTCAATGAAACATTTTGCAAGGTGGACTCCACTTCTTCTTCCTGTCGGACTGGCATCTCAGGGGCACCCAAGTCTTGGATCTTCCTTCACTTCATGTGATTAGAACCGACATGTTCTTATCCTCTACCTATAGATTCTTCCCATATTTGGCCTTTAGTGGCCAATGATGATTCCTTAGGGGACCATCAAGCCCCTTTTCCTTTGCTTATGGCGCAAGAGGTAGATGGGCCTTATGGACCCCCTGGCCCCAAATCTCTTCAGTTGTCGGGTTCTCAAGGATTAGGAATCAGGATAGGAACTTTCTCCTCCTTGATTTCATGGCTTGTCTCAGGATTGCTATTGTCAGAATCAACCTCCTTATCATACGTATCTTTGAATTCCTCATCAAGCTAGAAGCTACTGAACAAGGCACCTAGATTTCTCATTTCTTGTCGGAACCTCCAAAATTCCACCTTCTTCCTTTTCGACCATCCCTTAAGCCTCAGTTATGCATTAAGATATTTTATCATTGGGACATTCCTCTGGTATTGTGCTTAGGGCTCATCAAAACTCAACCATTTTGGTTGTTCTTATGGAACATAGGCCATATCGATATATATCTCTACACTCTCCTAAGAAAGATTTACCCTTCTTTGGAAATACTCCCTAAACTCATTCCTTAAACTAAAACACCCATCCAGGTTGTAATTCCATTTATCAAAAATAAGGACCAGACCTAGATTCTCCATTAGATTCATGATCTAAGCCTTAGCCTTCTGCTTACTCAGTATCACTTGACTCTTCGCAATCATAAGGGGAAGATCAAAAAGCTTTGCTTTATTCCTCCCAGCACCATAAATCCTATCAACACCAGATACTTGTTGGAAAGCCTCCAATAAAATAGTTCAGTTTGTTACAAATTTGGGGAGTCAAAAAACCTCCCTTGGGAAACCATGAAACCTAACAAATGTGAAATTCTTTTCTAGGAAGTAATCCACTTGGATAGGTAGATGCTCCATCCATTCTATAACCTCCTGAGAGAAACAACTAGTCGGGCGAGGCAATAAATCTTGCAGTATTGATCTCATAAAATAATTTGCAAACTAATAATAATCTCCTATTCTTAAAAACATAGGGGTCCACATAAAAATTGGTTGGATATAGCCTCTCTCATCTATCCTAGACACTGACACATTCCTCCTTAGCCGCTGAAATTTTTTATGTAATAATAAATGAACCATGATGGAAGAATTCCTGAACTTGGACTCATCATTGTAGTTTCTCAACAACAGCTTCATATTCCCAGCCAGCACCTCAACAAAATCATAGCGCCTCAGGACCTTTTCTCTTTTGAGCGCAAGGCCTAGGGAAAACTAAAAAGGGTTGACTTCATCATCATCGAGCCCAAAAACCCAAGCCAACATTGAGAATATGGACTGTGTATCCTTAAATTTTCTTCATGAAAGAGGCTAGCGAATCTATCCTCTTTGTGGCCTTTCTTTTGTAGCATCCTCATAGAAACTTGTTTGCTTGAACATATCTTCTCCCAGGGAATCCATTTTCTCTTCATTGGAAAGTTCGGCACCCCAACCTATAGGAATACACAATATATCCCATATAGCTTTGGCCAAAATGGTAATCTTGACCCCACAAACCTCAATGGCCTTTGTATTTTTGTTGAACCTCTTTGCACAAGCATCAACCAACTCTAGGTATGGATGCACAATAGGTAACACAAACTATGGCATACCATTGTTCCAGAGCCAGAATGCAAAACCCTCTGTCGACTTGTGCCCAAGCATCCTCTAAAAAGCACCTTCCCTAAGATTTTTAGGGTTGGCAGATAACTGAGGTTCATAAACATTATCAATGATATCTTGAACTACCTCCTTTTGGATGTGTTTGTCTAGTTGAACCTTCTTGAATCATTCAAATGGTTGTTCTTCTAGCATTGGGGCATTGGTGAATGAGCAATGCAAAAATATGTTGGTGTAGCCTAGTCTTCTATTTGGAGCTTCAACTTGCCTGCTAGAGTTAGATGCTTCCACCATGATTGTACAAGAATGATGCAGAGTGCTTCTCTGCTAGTGATGACCACTTGCCTTTTGTTTTTTTAGAAAAATCAACTTTCTTTTAAGTGTAATTAATTTTCTTCGGTGTGCATGCAGTTATGACTACGCCACTATTGATGGCCCATTAAATGCTGCTACCAGGCCGATATGTGTGGATAGGAGATTTGTATCCTTTGGGAATGTCAATAAAGCAATGAGAATAGAATTAGTACATTCCCTCTACTACCTCCCTTAAAATTAAATTTATTACATCGAAAAGTGTGCTTTTTGTCATATGGAATGTGTCAAGATGACACAAAGTACCCCTGAAAAGATGTCCCCATTAATTTGTCAGAGCATTAACATGTTAATTCATGTATTTTCCCATTAGTGATCTAGTTGGAACTAATGATGGAAAAGGACACACGTCGACCATCAGTGTATGAGGGAATTTACTCTTAACACCCGAATTTATTTCTCAAAAGGCATTCTATCAAATCCTCCATATGATTTATCCACCTTGCTTCATTCTGTCTCAAAACTTCCCATTGTTGTTTGGCCAGAAATAGACATCCCATTGGTTGAGTTTGTTGGTTACCCTTTTCTATATATAGCTATACCACCTTTCACAACATTCATTCAAACATATAGTCCTCTAACTTAGTTAGCCTTCCACCTACTCCTTTTCCACCATAACTCATTGCTTCGTCAGGATGTTTGTTGGTATGGGTACCCATATTCAGCTCCTTCCACAGAGACTGCAAAATTGCTTCGCGGGAGAGGTTATTTCTAACTGAATCAAATGCTTGCTGAAGAATTGCAACCCCCTGATCATGAATTTGTTCAAGTGGGTACTTAGCACAGACTATATTACCAATGAAAACTAGCTCCAGAGCAACTGCAATGTGATCTCCTGCTTTGAGGCCTCACTACTAGACCTAAACATAGCCAAGCCCATGATAATTGAGTTGTGCCAAAAGATGTTTGAAATATCGTTGATGGAAGGGATTGGCAAGATCGTGCAAGTGGCCATCCCTAGCGTTGGTATTCGAAGTGCTAAGGACCTCCATAGGCACATGGAATTTGGAGCAGACATACCCTGGTTGCCTTTCCTTACTAACTTTCACAACATGGATGTGGAGACGCACCATTATTCTTCTTAGCCAATGACCACTTTTCTCTTATGGGAGTATGACATGGAGAGGGTTATGAGGATTGCCTATAAAAAGAAATTTAGTTTCTTGGTGCAAATTCACAAGTAGACCCTAAGTATAGACTACATGGCCCATGTGTGTTGTGTGTTTTCCCCTGCTTTCAACTCGTCAGAAGAAGAGGAAGAAGAAGAAGAAGGAGAAGCAGAACCCAATTATGAGCCCCTTTTTTATTTATCATTAATGGCTGGAGGCTGAAATTTACTATCTTTATGTTATTTTCCTCCCTTTTGCAAATTTTTGCTCGCTACCCTCTTTTAGGTTTTGCTTGAGAGAGCTTCACGTTTGATTCTGAGCCTTAGGCCATACACTATATTGTAAATTTTGTCAATAAACATAATATAGCATAGCTTTTATCTCCTCTGCATTATTCTTGGTTTTTATTCTTAAAATTTTGAAATAATTACAAAAATTTTACATATGGTACATAATTGCTAATTTTTTTAAAAGGACTATGCATTTTAATGAAAAATTCTTAGATAAATACAATTCATTGGTACATTTAAAATGTTTTTCTTCATTTCTCTGAGTTCGTACGCATTTTGTTTTCAAAAGATCTTCTCTACGACACTTTGAATTTTGAATGTCGTCGTGATTTCGCAACATGTCTATCAAGCCTTGGTGCAAAGCTTTCTCCTTTGAATTCTTGTTTGGTAGTTTTTTCATCAAAACATTGTTTGATCATTTGCTAGCAGTTGATTGTGGCTCCATGAGTCTTTTCTCTGGCTTCTCCCAGCATTGGGGTTTTTGTCAAGTTTTCATACATCTACTCATGCAAAGAGACATTCAGAGCCAACCTGAGGGTAACTTGGTTCATCAACAAGGTAGCTCATTCATGATTATGCCAATCTCTTTCCCCTTTTAACCCAACACATTTGATTAACCTAGTTAGGTTATTGTGGGTTGATTTTGTTAACTTGCTCCCTTTTAGATAACAATATGATGAATTTTTTTGAAAAACCTTGTATTTGATAGAAAATATTGACCCTTTTGGTTCCACTAAACCTCAGACATTGTTGGGTGTAATGGTCTTGAGAAATCCTAGCCTAGCTTTTAGCTCCTTGATAATTTTCTCTCCTATGAAGTATTTCTGAGTGAGCACATAAACTATAATATGCAGGTCCTTGTACATACAAAGTAGAAAACCTTTGGACAACTCTAGGATAATTAATGTCGGGGCTTTAGAGAAAGCCATCTCTAGCTGCTTGATAGCTACCATGCCCTTGGAAGTTTTTTGAAAAGATGTGTTCTCTTTAATCATCAAGGTGTTTGGGGGCACAATTCTTGTGAAATCTAGTATGAAGCTGCAGACAAAATTAGAATTTCCTAGAAAAGATCGCAACTCTCCTATTGTTCGGCTCCTTTTGGGATCTATTGCTATTCCATCCTATGGCATTCTAAAGCAGAGAATCTTTCCTTGGGGTGCCTCAAGGATATATATTTTTGGTTTAAGAAGAATCTCAAATTGCTAGTTTCAGAAAAATTTATCCTCTAGATGATCGAAATGGTCATCTTTAGCTACTAGACTACCTAGATATATGAAAATAATCTAGTTGACCTCTCTTTCTAAAATAATGCCCATTACCCTTTGAAAAGTTATAGTAACATCAGAGAGTCTAAATGGTGTTTTTGAGTATGCAAATGTTTCCCACTTGGTGGTAAACACCATCTTGGATTTTTTGGATTCCATTATGTAGATTTGATTATTCCTTGAGGAACCATCTATCATTAAGGAGGTCTTTGCTCTGGTTAGAGTTTGTGAGAGTTGCTTCTTTAGTCATTATGGACAATGATCCTTCAACAAAATCCTTCCTGAGCCCTGAAGGTCAACATAATGTCAGATATTGCTATTCCTTTTCTGAACCGGGACCAGGTTTAATAACTAGGCAAATAATCTATTGGGGCATATGACCTTTGATTCATCCCTTTTTACAAGCCTTTGTTTTATTAGAGCTTCAACCCTTGGGTTGACTATCCTCTATCTCTGTCAGACGGACTTGGGTTCTTTAGCCAAGGTAATTGTACGCTAAACTATACCTGGGTTGTAACCTCTGAGATCATATCTGCAACATAAATCCTTCTTTCTTTTGTATTTGCAAGAGGCTTTCCTGTCAACTATTGGTCTTCTGTCACTTCCGACATCAAGCTCTTCACAATCCTTTGAAACTATGGAGAATCTTTTCTTTTTCAAGTCATAAATTGATTCCAAATGTGTTCTAATAAGAAACATCCAATCGATAATGCTATTTTGCATTCGAGGGTTCCCTTGTAGATTAAAATCTTCAAAACTCTTGATGAGATACCATACCTTATATATGTAAGATCTTAGTCTTATATTCATCACAGTTGCTTGACCATGGATCTGGCTTACCACTAATTCTGAATTTTGGACATCTCGTATCATACTTGTGCCTATTTGTTCTGCTAGACTCAACTTGTGGACCAAAGCTTCATATTCAATGTCGTCATTGGAGCACAAAAACTGAAGATGGTAGGTCTTGGGGAATTTTGATCCTATTGGAGATATCAATTAGACACCTACTCCAGCACCAAACTTGCACTAGGTACCATCAAAATATATGGTCCACACATGATTATCAGATGGGTAGTGGGATTCCTCTCGACTCTTCATTAGTCTCAGAAATACCTTAGAATATCCATCAAAAATTACATAGGTACTCAACCCTATAGCATGGAAGTTTCCAAATGGATTAAATCAATGAACTGATTAAACAACACTTCTTCTTCTGAGATCTACTCGCTTGTATCTTCTTCCTCTTTGGGAATTTCTACATAGCATCTCTCTTGCTGAAAGGTAGAGGTATGGGAAACTCTGAAAACATAGATTTGCATCATCTGCAATGTGTTCGAGATGCAAGGATTCAGATGGAATCTTCATATTCACCCCATGTTTGGTTCTCAATATCAGGTGGAACCAGTCAAGTGTCAGGTATCTACCAAGTTTGTTGGTGAAATCAAGCTTGATATACATATTTCAAAGATTGGTGGAATGTCTATTATTACTACTTCTTGAGTGACTGTCTAGCTTCAACAAGAGAAAAGGGTCAGGGAAAAATCCATTATCTGACCAATGGTTGGGACCTTCTTTCCCTCTAGTTGCATAATTCCCTTTTCAAGGGGTTCATATTCTAACTTTAAGACATTTGCCACTTGTTTTGGCATGATAGTGGTGCTAGCCCCTAAATCAATCATATTATTATGCAACAATTTATCTCCTACTATGAGTGTTAAAAAGAAAGGTGTGGGCTTTAGTTCACTTACCTCTTTATATTTTGCATTTCCCATATGATTTTCATAAGTTGTTTCCTTTGGAGCCTAGGGGCGAAACCCAGGTCTGTCATTTCCACTTTGATTGCATGGTTGAACCAAATTTTCCTACAAGCTTTGTTTTTCTACCTTTAATGCTTCTTGAAGTAGGGTTTTTTGCTTAGGAATTAATATGACATCCTATATTGACACATTAGTAGGTGCTTCTTTAATTTCTCCACCACGTTAAGCATCCCAACTATTTGGGCCTTGGGCTTAAACAATGGTATTTCTTTCATTTTTAGGAGAAAATATTCCATCGTGACTGGGATTGATGCTTTGTTTGCCTCCTTGTCTACCAATGGGACATCGTGTGTTTGTAGAAAAGGTCGAACAATGGGCGATGAAGCCTACTTCTCCATCAAGAACAATTGATGTGGCTATAGACATGGCAGAGCCTGCTACACATATTCTCCTTTGAGTCTTCTTTTCAATCTTGTGTTATAATCTGATTGCACTTGTGGAATTCTAGTTGTCAGGGCTTCATTTGTGAACATATCCCATCCTCTACCAACAATGAGAAAATATCTTGGTCAGGAACAATGTCTAATTCTTGCTCCAAGGACATGCCTTTCATTTTTTCTCTAAAACAAGCATTCTCCATTTTAGATGGTTCATACTAATCTACATTTAGAATCATGCCTAAGTTATTTATTTGTTCCACCATCTTCTATTGCATATTTCCCCTTGGGTAGTTTTGGGGCATACAACTATCATTGCATGGAAAACACTAGACATTTTCGTCTTCCGCTAAATTGTTCTTGCTTGGGACCAGCTCTTTATTTGGACTACGCTTGACTATTTGTAATGGCATGGTGGTCAGAACTATCTATTTTTTGGTTGACCTCTATTGACCTCCTCCCTTGTAGGATGCTTGATATGAATTTTGTTGATAAGGTCGTTTTCCTCTGCCATAATCTTGAGTGGTCATTTTCGGAGGCATCGCTTGTTGTCATTTGATAACGACCAATTCATTAGAAAAAGTTTGCATGAGATCCTTCATATCAGTGATATCCACCACCATGGAGGAAAGACCCAAAGTGCTTTCTTGAGTGGTAGGTTACTAGTTTGTAGGTTGTGGGGTGACCAACTTTAAGTGTGTTGCATGAGTGCTTGGGTTGGCTTCTTCCTGATTGGCATCAGATATTTCTACAAATATCAACATCGGTGGCCAAGGTGGAAGCTTCCCAACATCAATCAGTTTGTTCTCTGTGCATATCACCACCTCGTATGCATCAAGAAAGATGTCCCCTACCATGGAGGTTATCATGACCGTGATATCTAGATTAAAGGCCTTCAGATAGAACATGAACACCATCATGGTTTCGGGTCGAGCAGTCATGGGGAGCCTTTGCCAGGACTTGTGGAATCTAGTGTTGAAGTCACTCATGGCTTCATGTGGAGACCTCTTGATGCTAATTAACAGTTGAAGTAGCAAGGAACTGTCTCCCTTTTCTGAGAAATGTTTGAATAGGCATTGTCTGAGCTGGTCCCAAGAAAGGATGGAACTTGAGGCCAAAGATCGATACCAGTCTTGAGCTTTCCCTTTAAAAGAGGTGACTAGCAGTCTCAACATGATATTTTCCTCTGATATGTTAGGTACCCTACATACCTCTGCTATATCTTGAAGGTGTTCAGAAGGGGTTTTAAAATATTCTCTAGAAAATATTGGAATGGCCTTAAGGGCATTAGTAGGTATGGAAGGCCATACATCTAGGTGTGTGGGTGGTTGTAGTGGACTACCACTATCCTATGTTACAAAATTTCTAGGAGTAGGGGGAGGTACATGAGCCATGAAGAAAATATTCCTATGAATCAGATAAACATGCAAATATTATTTGGAAGTTTAAGCCTCTAGGTGGAGTACCTAAAGCTCTAGATACTAGGCTCTGACTTTTCACTCTATTACTCCTTAGAGGTGATATAGAACCTGTAAGCCTTCTCCTTCTAGGGATTGAAGTAGGTAACTGAGAGTATTGGAAGTGATCTCTGGAGGATGCTCTTGTTTGGACTTTGGGCATGAAACTTCCAATTTCCTTCCTTAGCCTGATTCAAGAAATATTTTTGACTTTTAATTAGGAATTTGGAAAAAATTTGGTCCCACTAGGCATGCTAGAAAAAGAATTATTGATCATCAAATCTTGCACTTCTTTGACAGTCTTATGGGAAATTCAACGAGTGGGGGAAAAATTGCCTCTCACTGAATACCTTCAGGTTTTTTTATAGAAATCCATCTCTTCATTTGGGGTTTTGAGATAAGGGGAGAAGAAAATGTAAACATAAAACATAAAAGGCAATGTGCCAAAGCTTTTACAACATTTCAAACTCAAATTATTCCTACAATTGATATAAATAGACACAGAATGCCACAAATCCTCATTATTGGAAATAAAACAAACAACAAAGGCTAACTTCAAGCACAGTGCAAAATTTTAAACCTTTCCACAAATAGTATTCATTAAGGTCTGATCAAACATAAAGATTTCTTATGAGTAAAAGAATAATATTTCAGAAATCATAAAAACTATGTCTCCTAATATAGCATAGCACAACAAAATAAGAACTTTCAGAAAAACAAAAAATTCCAATGACACAATCCAATTTTCCTAAGCCACTATTCTACAATATGAGCATAAAACATAGAAATTTTCTATTTAAGCTATCTAGATATAGCTTGCAAGACACAATGTTTCATTAAAAATGATAATATCAAGAAAGAAAGCTTGAAAAAGGCCATACATGCACAGTCTCAACAAATTCTTCTCAATAGTTTGAGCTTTAATTATGAAATGAACTTTGAAACAACAGTCAGATGCCAATCCGACAATATTTTAAACCTTAATAGATATAACATGACAAAATAAATTAGTTCTATAACTTGTCTTTGAAAATAATTCTAAAACATTTAAGAAAACTAAAAAAAACACTTTTTTTTACAAAGAAATATCTCTTGGAAAAATCTATCATCCAAAACAAAAAAATCCTTCTTCTATGTCATTTCCCTTCTTATATAGCCAGAATAGAAAATACATTCCACCTCAACTCAAAAGTAATTTCCACCAGGTGTCGACAGTTGATAGCGCATGATCGGATCATAGACCCTTGGTTAGGTCACAAAAGATCTCTGCTCATTAACTTTCAGCTACCGCATTAATAATCCTTAGATATTTTAGCATAGATAGAAGCTCATACACAATCAGATCCTAAAAACAACATGGAAAATAACCTAGTTGACCAATCACATAATTTCTAGGCATCGTTTCAAAACTTTCCATCCCAAAGACCGAGGAAAAGAAAAGAAAAATCCATCCAGCTCTGAAAAACTCCTTAATTACATAACATTATAGGCAGTGTAAATACTTGTGGTAAGGAGATGATGTGTCAAGAAGGAATAAACTCCTAAGCTTGCAAACAAAGCTTCCAAAAAAATTTCTGACAAGCAAACACGTGTCCCGAACTTTCTCCCAAAAGGAAGACGAAAGGTGAAAGTTGTGCAACAACCATGTGGCACATTGCACACCTTTCTGATGATTTCATTTGAGCATGGGTGCACCTGATACCGAAGACATTTATACAAAACCAAAAATAAAAATGGCTGATGTAACGCCCCGCCGTGCGAACCCCAAAGGACAATTAAACAATAATTATAGCACAAATTTTTTTTTTTAAAGTAAACATAACATACATGTAATACACATTAAATCATGACATGAATTCCATTTAAGCAGATTCACTGACACAAACATCCCTTGGGGTACACGAAGAGTCATTACTAGACTGAGACCCACACAACAACAACAATAAGGAATAAAATCCAAAGATATAATCCATAACAAAATAACCATTAACAAATATAACACATACATGATAAATATTAATAAGAAACCATTTGAGTACATAAACAAAACATATGCATAATTAACTCAACACATTGAATAACAACTGCCAATAGCCACATAAGGTTTAATGTTACATTACAATACAATATTCAAGAAGTACAATGATACAAAAGTGTTTCCAATTTGCAAGGAAACCATACAACAAGAATCATGATACAAATGAATAGATGAAAACTAGCTCCAAGATGGATACAACACTGAAGTCGCTGCAACCGCACCAATCCGCACCTCTCGATCCTCGACTGGGGACCCAATGGGGTGCTTAGCACGTTCCACCCGACCGTGTGAGTCCGAAGACCCACCCCCCGTGCTAGGAGCTAACAAGAAAGAGACCTCAACCAAGAACATCCAAAAAGGAAACCACAAGACTCCACAACATACAAAAGTATCATAAAACTTAAGGATTACAAAGACATAATCAACAATAACCAAGAGTCATTAAAATAACTTAAAATCATACATCTCATCACATAAATCAAAGCAATGACTAGTAACAAGTAACCAAAGGATGATCATGAAACACTTCCAAATCAACTGAATTAATAAACATAATACAATTCCAAATTGCAATACAATAACATCATATCACCACATCAAAAGAGAACAAGGTCATAAGTCAAATATCAATGAGATCATACAAGACCACAAAGTACACCAAAGATATATCAAGACAATAATCATAAATCAAGATAGATCCAAGTATCAACAATCTAAACCAAATCCCATAACCTACTTCCAGAGGAACTCAATAAAGTAAAACACATGGGCAACTAGGGGAGAGTGTCATCGCATAGTCCTACATGGGCTGTCCTGTGCTCTTCCTCCCAACTGGAGGCGCCGGTCCCATCTATGGCTGTCCTGTGCTCTTCCTCCCAATTGGAGGCGCCGGTCCATAGGGTGACTCATGCGGAGCCGCAGACCTCTCGTGAGGACGAGGTCGCGACCTTGCCAACCACGGCCTTCTCAGCCTTCCATTAGTCTGCGGAAGCACTAATGAAGACGAGGCATCCATTTTTAAAATCTTGCAATGATGTTACTACCCAACCCAACCTCCTAAGTTAATTATTAGGTTTTCACTTAATTACAAACTCACTCGTGGGTTATCCTGTGCTCTTCCCCTTAAGCGGGGCGCCGGCCCCCACGAGGAGCCACTCTCCCTAGAGACCCAACCACATAAAACCAAGAAACCAAGGGTTGTACAACATCACAAGAATATTATATCACAACTGAAAAGCATGCGAGGCATTACCCATCTCGCTATAAATACAATTTCCAAGTCTCAACAAATTCCGTACAACCCTTTTAAAATCATGAAACCAAAACACTTGCCACATCAAGGGCCCATAAAGAGAAAGAACATCAATTATCAATCATCTCAAGCCTCTGGAAGCCAAAAGAATGAAAACCCATAAACAAGGGTAAAGTGAAGCAACATGAGTAATTCTCCAATAATTCAACACAAGGATAAAATTTCCTCAAATATGAGAGTAAATCAGAAAAAGCCATAACAAGGAAAGATTCATCAAGACCCATCTACAAATTAACAATGGCGTCACCTCAAATAGGAAAACGCAAAAGAAAATCAACCTTTAATTCACGAAATCACTAAATGAAACCAAAAGCCACCAACTAGGCATTCCATGGGAGACCTCAATTTTCTCCTCACCAGAATCCCCTTATGATGGTACGCAAATCACTTTCATAAAAACAACAACATAGCAATGACAACAATAATTGCAAGGCCACCAGATCAATTTCAATTCAAATATAATGAGTGAAAACATTGAAATAAGATCAACAACTCCATCCAGACTACATGATCAACTTCGATACAAAAATAAATTAGAAATTCAAGAAGATCAACCATCCACAACTCATAAACCAAAACACGAGTTCCCAATTACATTGCAACAAAATTTAAATGACAAAGGATTCCTTGAATCAAAATTAATCTCCAATGACATTCATACCAATACGGAAATGTCCAAAAACAATCCTTCAATAAAAGA
>VDFB02061683.1:0-11099 GCA_007258455.2 Sequoia sempervirens
TTTTCTTTAATAATGTGCCTCTCAAAAATTGGGAAATCTTTAAATAAATTTTATATAGTTAAAAATGATTAACACAAATCTTTAAATAAATTTTATATAGTTAAAAATGATTAACACATTTCATGTAAACTGTCATCATCTCTTATCATCATTTCTCACCTATTTATCCATTAATATTATTTAATAAACTTTTATTATTTAATAAACACCATATTCATTAATTTTCTTCATCTATTTTATTTAAATATTTTTTTATTTTTAATTATTTCATCATTTTCCATCATCAATATAATTAAATATTTTTTAATTTTTTAATTAAGTTATCAATTTCTTCCAATAATTTTGATTAAATAGATTTTTTTTTAGATTGCAGGAACGGGTAGCACGACCTCCTATAAACTATAGTGCACTTGGTAAACTTTTTAATGTGACTGGCAGCATTGGCGTGACACACCCTCCGGTACCATGGGGGTGGGGGAGACTAGACCTTGTGACCAACCTCCTACAACAGTGAAGATTTAGCCAACCAAGCTAGGGCCCCCACCCTAGTTTTTAATTATTTAATTAATTTCTCAATTTTATCCATTCACATTAATTAATTAAATTTTATTATTTAATTACTTCATGCATTCTTCTCATCCACCATAATTAGCTAACATTTCCTCCACAATCAAACAAATTATTTAATTTATTTTTCTATCTTTAATTACTCTAAAAATAGATAAAATTAACATTTTATTTATTTCCTAGATATATCTTCATCTCATGCACATGAATTAAATAAATTTATTTATTTAATTCTATTAATATTATTTTATCTCCTAATTTAGTGAGTTGATTGAAAAAGCAACATTAGTTCACTTTCACTCACTCTCACTTCCCTCATCCATGCAACCACTTAACTCATCATTCAATCCCTTCATCTTGACATATGTCAAACATTCATGATCTCAATTAATCTCATCCATTGATCTTTTGAATCACCCTCCATTGTTGATCAAGCATCAAGTGAAATCTATAAAACTCTGATCATTCAACCATTCATAACATCCAAAATTTATCTAAGAATTTGTGTTATCATTGCACCATCTTGCTATCACTTTATGAATCAAGGTTATGCTAAGGAAAGAAAAATATGCATATCAACCAATTTACAACAATCAAGTACAATGAGCCACCACTTGTGGTGGATTTGGTTGGGGCTTGGGGTTTGCATCCCTTGAGGTCATTGGTTCAACTCCACTTCGTAGTGGGAAAGGAAAGGGTTAGTGATATTCTACCTGTTCCTACTCCACTGACCTAGGGTATAGGAATGGGCTTTACCCCTAACCTCCTTGAGGCTATATTTTATTAATAGCTACCACTTTTAGTGGAGTTAGTTGGGGCTTGGGGTTTGCATCCCTCAAGGTCATAGGTTCAACTCTGCTTCATAGTGGGAAAGTCAGGGGTTAGTAATATTCTACCTGTTCCTACTCTGTTGACCTGTGGTATAGAAATGGGATTTACCCCTAACCTCCTCGAGGTTAGACTTTTGAAGGCCACCACATAGTGGAGTTTTCTATGGCTTGGGGTTTGCATCCCTCAAGGTCATAGGCTCAACTCCCCTTCGTAATGGGAAAGGCAAGGGTCAACAATATTCTACTTGTTCCTGCTTTGTTGACTTAGGGTATAAGAATGGGCTTTACCCCTAACCTCCTTGAGGTTATATTTTTTAAAGCATCTAAGAGTATGACTTATGGCTTGGTAAAGGTTATGTTGTGGGAATTATCCCACAACATTATTTCAACAAATTAAGTTGTGGCCAATTTTGAAGGTTTGAAGTAGTCTTTCTTGTTAAATTCTTCTAGCTATCTTTATGTGGAGTTGAACCATTACCATTTTTACTTAGGTGGTGAAAACTGAGGAAATTTAAGAATAATTATCATGCAATCTCTTTTTTGGTGGCTCATTAGTGTCAGGGTAACTAGGTTGGTCCTCACGTGTCAAGCATGAATGTTGTTGCAAACCCACAAGATCTTAAGGGTAAGCAAATTGTGTCTCATGATAATGTAACTTCTCCCCTCATGCCAGATATGAATGTTGCAATATACTCCCAATCATTGGCGGATCAGACACTACCTCAGGAAGTGAATGGTAACAAAGTTTCTCCCCTACTGTCAGATATGAATGCTACAGTGCATTCCCAATCATTGGTGAATAAGAAAAATCTACCTCAAGAAGGACAAGATGAAAATTCAATGGCAGAATAGCGTGCAAAATTATATCGTTTGGGATCAATTCCATTTTTCTAATTGGTTGGGGTACAAGTCTATGGGCATGGTTTTTGTTGTTTTGTTCACTATGAAAAGGTGGTTCTAACATAGTAGTGACTAGCGAAACAACATAGAAAAGTTGGTATTTTGTAACTTTGTTAATTAGCTTGCTATAGTATTCTATGGTGTATCATTGTGCCCAAGTAGATTTGTGGATATATATCTTCTTACATACTTGGTATTCTAGATGGAGAACTTTATTGGCCATCTTTTCCATTTCTAGCAAATTTTGTATGGATATGATCATGTAATCACTTTTAAATACAATATAATAGATTGGTTGTATGCACTTTTCCTTAAAAAAAACAATCAAGTACAATGGAGTAAGTACAATGGAGTAAGGTATAAGAATTTTTATGTAGGTATTGTTAGTTCAATTTGATTTACTTTTTTTGCGAACATGCTCTCTGGCTCGCACTCACAAAAGGATATGAATATCACAGTGAAACTTTCCTGGGAATTGGACATTCCGACAAGTGACTAATATCTTTCTGTGGACGTTCATTTACTTGTCAAACCAGGGGACGTAGACTTTAAATGGCGCAGCAAAGTATATGCACTAGAAATTTTTTTTAGTCAAATCTTAGCAAAAATACATACTGGAAAGAAATTCTATCTAAGCTACAGAATGGTAATGCAGAATTCTTTAACTCAACTATGGCAGTTAAAGCGAAGCTATAATAACTCATTGAAGCACAAACCATGAACTGGCCTTATGCTGCAGGAACAGTCACAGGGATGGACTCTCTCTGCTGCAGGAGCAGTGTAAGACTGAGTTTGCATAAAAACTTCAAAAGATGAAAGCTAACTGGATATCAGCAGAAAAGAACATCTAACTAATTAACTACAGATACTTACTAAGTGGGCCCCCTTAGCAAGCATCTACTTATTACATAGATGCTGAACTCAGAACTTCATCGATCTTTATTCATGAAAACAGAATGAAATACATTGTCTTGTTGGTGTGAAAACTAATAACAAACTCTGCTTTTGGTCAAACAGATTCTGTCTTTCATTATCATACTGATTCTTACATGATCTCTGCTACTCTGTTTCTATCTTACCTAAAAAATCATCTATTACTCATTCTATTTCTCTTCTATCACCCTCTCACACCGGAGGAGTATCTTATTTTTAAATTAAAAGAACAACTAACTAACCAACTTCATCAAAGAAAGACGTGGAAGTAAAGTATATCCCTGAATCAAGGAACAAACTTCATAAATGAATTTATGTGTTCAACCCAATTCAGAGAGAATCTAGCGCTCCACTCTCTCCAGATTGACTTTCCATTAAAAATCTTTCCAAATCGGTTTCGGTCAAAGAGTCTTTGGCGGAACTTCCTCAAAGTCGTGCAGGAAATGGGCTTTACTGCAAGGCCGAGATCGGCTGCGCTTGACTCGATCATTCTTCAACAACCTGCGAAACAAAAGGTAACAGACGCGCAAGAAGAGGCATATAGTACATACATGATATCTATTCATTAATCACACATTTCAAATCTATTTCACCATTCAAAAATTGTATACGATATACCAGCCATTTTCGGGAGTCAACACGGCAATAAATGCAATCAAGTCAACACAATAGGCTGTAGAAATATAAAAGTGTCTTGCTCTGAGATAATATCCCCATAAAAGGTTTCATCAAAGTTTGCTTGATAAATAACAAAAAAATGAAATCATTTAAAGTTTATCATATCGTAGGTATGAGCATATTTAGGCTCATCTTCCCTACTTGGCCCAATCTTTGGTCCTCCGACATTAACTCTGTTGATTTCTGCGAAGTCGATGGTAACTGCATAACTTTTCTGAATGGATGTCCAAACCTGTAATAGAATCCTCTGAAATCCCGGCACCTTTCATATCTGCGGTCTTCTAATTCACTGTTAAGATTTGTAGCCTGATGAGGATACAGGGGCCACATTAGCACAGGGGGTCTGAATATTAGTGGCAGCCACAATTCAAATCTTGTTTGAAGTCCCAATTGAATATATCTGCTGGTTCGTTTGAGTGCAGCTGTAAAATTTAGGGGACCATGTGGTTCTGACTTTCTTAACCCAACAGTTAATTTTTCCCATATTTTCTCATTTCTGGTATATGCTAATCTCCAAAACGAATATTGTTGTGCAAATTCATCATATAACGCTACGATGTCAAATATTTTGCTTTCTGGCTGAAACATTATTAATACCATATGTCATACAAACCAATCTTGACATTGCATGTATGAGTTTAATTTCCCAGGCGTAATGGGACGGTTCTGTTTCTCAATTTCCTCTATCGTTCCCCTTTATGCACTTATAATTCCACCTCATTGCTGCCCATGACGCCATTGCTCTCAAATGAATATCATAATATGGAAGAGGATTCCATTCTGTTTCAAGTGGTATTAAAAAGCCATGCAAATAGAATTCACACGGAGAATTCCTTAACCAGTTAGGGGCTGCTTGATATGCTTCATAAAATTCTTTGGCAGAATGAATTATGGGGTCTTGGTTTCTGGAAATTCTCATCAATTGAAACCATAAAAACTGTTCTTTGAGGCACAAAGCATAAACTTTGGGTGGCGGTCTGCATTCCATAATTTGACCGGTTACCTTTAGCATTTCATCCATTTTTGCTTTCAATTCAGCAATTTCCTGTTTCTGATTTTCAATTTTCTTTTTCAATTTCTTCTTTTCTATTTGCCACAGACTTTGTTGCATATCAGTCTGGGCAATGTGTCGAAAAATCACAGTTTGCAGTGTAACTGTTTCCCAATTATTTTTAACAAATTCCAGAAATTCAATTAAAAAGGTCCTCCTATACACAACAATGGCTTTACACATTGCAGGATGAAATATAACTTCATTAGGCACATTTAGTTGTTCAGCTTGTTCTTGTTCTTGCTGCAGGATAAATTCTTCTTGTTGCTGCGGTGAAGAAGTCTGAGCTTCCTCCGAGAATTGCATAGCAGCATTAACCAGATCATCAAGACTTGGCAACTCATGCCCATTATGCCCTACTTCTTTTGTCTCTACTTGTTCCTCTTCAGGAACGACCGAACTCTGAGCAACATTCTCAGATTCAACAGATCCTTCTGAAATTACAATCATCTCAGGTTGCGGTGAAACAGGGGAGGCCCTAAATTGTTTCCTTGTGGAAACCCTTCTTGGTATTGATGTGGCTGCAGGGGGTGTTCCAGTAGCTTTTCTTTTTCTTGTTTGTTCAGGGGGCTCTGCCCTACCAGAGGATGATGGTGAACTGGTAATATCAACAGCTGTTGCTGTAGGAGAATCTGCTGCAGGGGAAGGTGCTACAGGAGAGGAGCATTGCCGTTTCTGAGAACAAGGGTCAGATTCTGGGGACCCTTCTGCCTTTGATTTTCCTTTCTCCCTCCTAGCGGCAGAGCTAGTTTGTACCCTAGCAGAGGATTCAGCTGTGACAGCTACAGGATCGGGTGCTACAGGAGTAGATGACCCTTACCCTGTTCCACTAGTAGATGCAATTTCTTTCTTCTTTCTTTGAGGCCGTGGGGTAATTACCTTAGGGGGTTGTGGAGGTTGTAAACTCTTTTGGGCAACAAATTGTTGCCAGGGGAGAGGTGAAACATCTCTCAAAGAGCGCTCAATAAGCAATTTAATAAGGTCATGATGAGTGACAGAGTTATCTTTCCCCTATTGAGTTCCATGGGCACTTTGCTCTAAAAATTTTAACAAGAAATTTGAAACATTCACAGCCAACCCATGCCTTATATGGCTTAATAATTTAAAATGATGCGAATGCAGATAAGAAAAATGGCCTTCACAGGTTAAATACCTCATTATATAAGTGGCATACTCTGAATATGGAAGAGGTAGTGACACTCGCTTGCATCCTTGCTTGGAGATGTCCAGCGGTCCATCAGCAGGCATCGAAAATTCAGCCCTTGCAACTGCAGCATCTGAAGAAAAATTTTCTCCAATGGCTGGGATCCCAGTTACCTCAACAATTATGTCTTCGGTTGCAACAACTGTTAGACCCCATACGGTGGCTTCCCCTTCAGAAAGTGTTCTCAAAAATTCTGTCGCAGCCTCCTCATCAAAATCATTTAAACTCAGAAAATAATTTAACCATCCACAGAGGCTAAATGCTTGGGCTGTCTACGGGTTTTGCAACAACAATTCATGAGCTACAGGCTCATGTCGTACCAACTGACCACCCATGTCTTCAGTTTTTCTAGCTGAACTCAATTTTTTGCTGAAGATTCAAATTCTTTATTTCCTTTTTTGCTCTGGTTTTTCTCCGTCAGGTAGCCACATTTCTTTCTTTTTTCCAAAAATAAACTTTCTTAAACAAGCAGTCTTAATCGTAGTTTGCAAGAAAAAGATGCATTAAAGAAGGTCATGCAATCACGTTTGGAAAGTACCAGAAATATATTAAAGAAAGATTATTTTGCAGTTATGGCAGCGGCGAAAAGATAGGCTTCAAACGATGAATTACCCCGCCCCCTACTTAAAAGATGACATGTGTCCTCACATGTACTAAAAAATAGGTAGAGATTCAGGTGATAATGACCAGTACATGCATAGCAGTAATTGAATGGAATGAAATAAATCAAATATGCGATATGAAAAGATATGGCGTACCTTTAGTAATTGCACGTACATGTGAAGAAAGATGACGGCGCTGCATGAATTGGCAAGTTGGAAATATATCTGAATTAAGGTTGATGCAGACGGATGAAGTAGACGGGTGACGTGGGCGGATGAAATGTACGAATGAAATGGATGGATGGGATGGATGGATGGAAGATAAAGAAATGAGGTGGGGGCGATAAATTTAAATAGAGAAAATAGGTTTTCTTAAAAAGAAAACCTTTATTATGGGAATGCTTTTTGAAAATTAGAGGAACGCTGCAGGAGAAAGGCCAGAGCCTTCGGCTGCAGGAAGAGTAGCGGGAGGAACCTGAATGAACTGCTTCATAAAGTCTTCCTTGGAAACTGGCTTATGGTACAGTCGGAGTCGGTGGCCATTGACGAGTAATTTGAAACAGACTGGATCAATTGTGACCAGCTGCACAGCTCCGTTGTCAAACACATTTTCAACCTCATAGGGGCCAAGCCAGCGTGTTGTGAGTTTACCCTGGTTTTCTTGGTACCTGGAATCATATAACAAAGCCCAATCTCCAGCAAAAAATTTTCTGGTTTTGATGTGCTGATCATGCCATCTCTTTCTCTGCTGTTGGATTACTTCTGTATGCTGCAGGGCAGTTTTTCTCATTTCGTCCAAAGCATTTAGCTGCAGGAGACGGTCCTTCTGTGCTTCGGATAAGTCCATGTTGAGTTCAAGAGCTGTCTTCAAAGTTTTATGTTCAAATTCAATGGGTAACATAGCTGTTTTCCCATAGAGCAACTCAAAAGGTGTAAACCTAGTTGTTGTTTTCCATGTAGTTCTGTAAACCCAAACTGCTTCAGGAAGTCTATTACTCCAGTCTTTCTTATGAATCTGCACTTTCTTTGTGAGGATTGCTTCAATTTCTCTGTTTGTTACCTCCGCCTGACCATTGGCTTGAGGATGATAGGGGCTGGACTTCCTGTGTTTGATCTTATAATCATTCATAAGTGCAGTGATCAGATTTGACGTAAACTGAGCTCCTTGATCAGTTACAAGCTCTCTAGGAACTCCAAATCTGGTGAAAATTTGTTCATACAAAAATTCAGCAACTTTGTTATCTTGGGCATTAGTCATAGCTTTTACCTCGACCCATTTTGTGACATAATCCGTGCAAACTAGAATATATGACTTTCCATTTGATGGTGGATCAATTGGTCCCACAAAATCCATCCCCCATTTATCAAAAGGGGTGACTATTACTTGCGGATATAGTGGCATTTCATCTGACTTAGTTGGTCTTCCCATACGCTGGCATCTGTCACACTTCCTTGTATAGGCCACAGCATCCTTATGTAATGTTGGCCAGTAATACCCTATTGTAAGAATTTTCATTGCTGTTCTTTTTGCTGCAAAATGCCCTCCACATGGTTCATCATGGCAGGCATGCAAGATATCATAAGTCTCATCTTCTCTTACACATCTTCGCATTACTTGATCAGGGCCAGTATAAAACAGACAATTGGCAATCCAAGTAAAGTTGAAACTTTTCTCTGTCAACAACTTCTTTTCTTTTGGGGAAAAATGAGCTGGTATTATGTTTGCTGCCAGATAATTAGCAATATCTACATACCAGGGTGTATGTGCAACAATGGAAAACAAGTGTTCATCTGGAAATCTATCATCAATGACCTCTTGTTCCTCAGATGCAGCTGATTGAAGTCTTGATAAAAAGTCAGCTACGACATTAGCTCTTCCTGGTTTGTCAATGATTATGATATCAAATTCTTGTAACAACAGGAGCCATTGTGCCAATCTACCAGAAATGGTAGGTTTGTTCATCAGGTACTTGATTGCTGCATGGTCAGTGTGGACAAATATCTGATAACCTGTGACATAATGCCTGAATTTATTCAAAGCATATACTACTGCAAGCAATTCCTTTTTTGTAACAGTATAGTTGAGCTCAGGACCTTGAAGGTTTTTGCTGATAAAGTAGATAGCATGCTCAATTAAATTTTCTTTTTGACTTAAAACTGCTCCTATACCAAAATCAGACGCATCAGCATGTATGTGAAAAGACAGGTTCCATTTTGGACCTTGAAGAACAGGGGCTTTGGTAAGCAAGTCCTTTAGCTGCAGGAAGGATTTTTCACAGGCCTCGATCCACTCAAATTGGGAATCCTTTGTTAACAAAGCATAAAGTGGACTGGAAATTTTACTAAAGTCTTTTATAAACCTTCTATAATACCCTGCATGACCAAGAAAACTTCTAACATCTTTTTGTTTTGCAGGAGTTTGTAAATTATGAATAACTTCAATTTTAGCAGGGTCAACCTGAATTCCATTCTTTGAAATATGATGACCTAAAACAATACCTTCTTCCATCATTAGAAAGCACTTTTCACTATTTAGAGACAAATTTTGCTCTCTACACCTTTTTAATACTTTTTCTAAATTCACCAGTGCTTCTTCAAATGTGACTCCATATGTAGTAAAATCATCCATATAAATCTCCATACATTCATGAGATATATCAGCAAATATACTAATTCTTGCTCTGCGAAATGTTCTTTGGTGCATTGCATAAGCCAAAGAGCAGGGCCAATAAGCAAATGTTCCCCCACGGATAGGTAAAAAGTATGGTCTTGTCTTGATCTTGAGGTAATTTTTATACGATTATACCACTACAGCAACACATCTAAGAAGGAAAAATATCTTTTACCAGACAGTGAATCTAGTACTTGGTCTACAAAAGGTAATGGAAAATGATCTTTCTTAGTGGCATTGTTCAACTCTCTGTAATCTACACATACTCTCTATTTTTCTCCTTTCTTGGGGACAATGACTAATGGAGAAACCCATTGGCTGTCAGAAATTGGGTAAATAAAACCAGCATCAAGCAACTTTTAAAGTTTATTTTCACTATTTCTCTTAGTTCTGGATTTACTCTTCTCTGAGGTTTTCTAATTGGTAAACAATCTTTTTTGATATATATCCTATGAAATCTGAGACTGAGGATCTATTCCTTGCATGTCCCCATATTCCCATGCAAAAGCTTTATGCTGTTCTTGTAGCATTTTAATAAGTCATCCTCTTGAGACTGAGACAACTTGCTATTAACATTCAAACAATGATCTGGAGACAATTCTATCTGCTTAATGAGATTACTCATAGAATCAACAGGTAATGTTTGTACCTCTTGTGGAAGCAAGTTATGAAAAATTATCGGAAGTTTAGGCAATGAACTCTCGGAATCTAGCTGCTGCAGGAAACATTGATGCTGACTGTCACTTGGATCAGATAAATTATCTGCATCAAGATTGAATTGCAGAATTTGAAAAAACAAAGCATCTTCACTTTGAAGTTGAGAGAATGGATCATTTTGAAGCATCATCAATTGAGCCAAAGAATTGGCTTCTTCAGTTTCTTCTCCACATACGGCCAAGCGGGTTGGACAAATACAGTTGAGGTTTAGCGAGGCGGATACAGCCAATTTCTTTTGTGGACTGCCCATCGAAATAGTCATATCTCGAGCGACATCCTATAAAAGCATCAAGCGATTTGCTAACCATGGCCTACCAAGGATAACTGGATACCCTCCTAAAGTTTCCTTAACTGATAATATTGTAAAATCAGCAGGATACTCCCAAGATTCAAGAGTGACAATTACATCTTCTATCATCCCATCAGGTTTGACTGTGGAGCTGTCTGCAAGCTGCAGAACTGTGGGCGTAGACCTAATGTTTGAAATATTCAAGGAGTCCATAGTATGCTTTGTCATTACATTAATGGCAGCTCCTAAATCAATCAAAACATTTTTACAACTTGGCCATTTAAATGTATCTGTACTACAGGGCTTCCAAGGTCAATATATTTTGGAATGACTACATTTCTGACATATAAGTGATTTCCAGAACGCGAGATTGTTTGGGGATCCTTTTTCTTTCGTCCAGGCTTCTTCAAACAGGCTTCTTTAATAGCTTTTCCAAAAATGGGAACATCTTTAATAACCTAAAACAAAGGGATTTGAATTTGCACATTCTTGAGCTGATCTAGTATATCAAAAGTGGGTTCTTCCATGATTTTAGATTCAGTACTTTGTAACCTCTGAGGAAAAGGTGGTTTATCTTGTCTCTGCAGAACAGGTTCCATAGAAACTGTATCAGGTATAGGCATGTGTTCAGTGGAAACAACAGGTGCATTAGATTCT
>VDFB02061684.1:0-11512 GCA_007258455.2 Sequoia sempervirens
CGTGTCTCCACACTTGGAGACACGTCCGCTCAAGGGACGTGTTTCCATTCAGCGCGCGGGTTCCAGAACACCATTCGAGTTTTTAACAAATACGTGCCTTCACAAAGTGGTGATTAAGAATACAGAGCTTTATTCAAAAACGTATTTTGATCATTAACTTATTTGAATTCGATTTACTGATTTTAGAAATATTAAGAGCGATAGATCTAATATAAACAGTGATGATGCTTACAGCAATCATTGTTTATATCAGACCTAAGCTATCATACATCAACACTCCCTCTTAGCTTAGGGAAGATATTTCAAATCAAGTAAGTGAAGATATCACCTTTACACGTGATATCGAAGATATGTTTTCTCAAGGTTGTCAAGACACATGACATTCTTCATAACACATCTTTATTATGGTATGTGCACTAACATCAAGTCACATGATGTCTACCATAATTCATGGCATATCCACGGATATAAATATCCACCATGTTTATCTCTTAAGGATCACAATGATATCAAGTCCCATGATATCAACCAAAGTGTCCAAGAGATACTATCATGACATATCCATAGATATCAAGTCACATGATATCTATCATGATAGTTTATCATTGTAGAGTCGTCACTTTACAATGTCAAATACAAGTGTTCATTATTAGAAGATCGTCACCTTTCAATAATGCTACAGAGATAGGCCCATAAAGGTCATGGAGTCCACACACACTTGACAAAAGAGTTTACACATTTAAACATCTTTATATATTAATACAATTTGATAAACAATTTGAATTTCAAACATAAATAACAACTTACATTTCAACCATACCAAGTTTCTTCCTGAAGTTGCTCTACCTTGATTCGTGAGAGAGGCTTGGTGAGAATGTCTGCAGTTTGATCATTTATACTTCAACTGAATTACTTTTCTTTCCACCATATCTCTTAAATAATGATAGGGGATCTCAATGTGCTTCGATCTATCATGAAAAACAGGATTTACAGAGAGTTTGATGCAACTCTGATTATCACAATGAATGATTGTAGGATTCAAGGGTTCACCGAAGAGTCCCACAAGCAATTTACGGAGCCAAACTGCTTCTCTTGCACCCATAGAGGCTGCAATGTATTCAGCTTCTGTTGAGCTCTGTGCAACTGAAGATTGTTTTCTGCAAATCCAAGAGATCATGGCAGATCCTAAACTGAAGCAACATCCTGATGTGCTTTTTCGATCGGTTATACTTCCAGCCCAATTTGAATCAGAGTACCCATGAAGATTTAGTTGATCATTCTTGTAAAGAAGACCATATCCAATAGTGCCTTGAAGGTATCTCAAAATATGTTTCACAGCCATTAAGTGAATTTCCTTTGGCTCACACATGAATTGGCTGAGAACATTCACTGCATAGCAAATATCAGGTCTGGTGTTAACCAGATACATCAAGGATCCAATCATCTGTCTGTAAAGTGTTGGATCTGCACACTTGGATTCTACTGCTGCTTCTTTCAATTTGTGAAGGTTGGTTTCCATAGGTGTAGACATCGGTCTACAATCCAACATTCGAAATCTTTTCAGAATGTCAATAGTATACTTCCCTTGGTTTAGAATAATGCCCTCTGATTTCTGTCATACTTCTAAACCTAGAAAGTAGTGTAGACTGTCCAAGTCTTTCATGTCAAATTCAGAAATTAGATCTTGCTTCCCTTGAGCAATAAGGTGATCTTCTCCTGTTATCAGCAGGTCATCAACATATAAAATAATTATTAGCATATCACCTTTGATTACCTTGAAGTAGAGATTGGAGTCAGCCTCATTTTTGGAAAATCCTAATCCCAAGAGATAGCTGTCAATTCTTTCATACCAGACCACAGAACTGTTTAAGTCCATAGGCTTTCTTAGGTCTGCATACATGGTGTCGAGGTTTATGTATCCACAAAACCTTAGTGCGATTCGGATAAACTTCCTCTTAGTGTTTCCATTCGGAAGGCGGTCTTCACATGCATTTGATGGATCTTCGACCTTTAAGTAGCTGCGATGGCTATTAGCGCTCTTCTTGCCCGTGTATGGCAGACGCAGTGCAAATGTTTCTTCGTAATCAATACCTTCCTTTTGAGAAAAACCTCTTGCCACAAAACGTGCTTTATGTTTTTCTATACTGCCATCAGCAGCATGCTTGATTTTGAAGAGCCATTTGGAAGAGACAACAGATTTCCCCTTTGGTCTAGGCACAACATCCCATACATCATTCTTTAGAATAGACTGATATTCCTCCGTCATTGCATCTTTCCAAGCTTGATGTCTGAAGGCTTCTGAAACACTGACAGGTTCGGAGTTTAAGATATCATTCATGAGAGCAACATAGCAAGAGAAGCGTTTGGGTCTTTTGCTCTCCCTGAACGTTCCTTTGGGTGCTGCATGATTCTCTGCTTCTTTGATCATCTTCTTGGCCCAAAGTGGTCTCTTTCTGCCATTGATATCTGTATTCACATTTGAAGTGGAAGGAAGTTCAGGTGACGTTTCTTCTGTATGCTCCCTCTGAATCTCAGGAGCAGGTTCCATTTCAGATACACTAGGGGAAAAAGATTCAGTCTCACTAGAACTTCTTGCCCTCTTAACTGCAATGTCTTCTTCAAAGATGACATCTCTGCTCAATTCAATTTGATCTTGACCGGGTATGAATATTCTGAAGGCTTTGGAGGTTTCACTATATCCCATAAATATCCCTTGCTTTCTGGAAGGTTCAAGTTTGAATCTCTTCTCCTTGGGCACATGAATATAGACAGGACAACCAAAAATCCTAAAGTGACTAATGTCAGGTTTTATGCCAGTGAAGGCTTCTTCAGGAGTTTTGTTGTCAAGATGAGAATGGGGACATCTATTTTGGATGTAGACAGTAGTCCTAGAGGCTTCAGCCCAGAAGGAGGTTTCCATGTTTTGATCAAGCAACATTGCTTTGGCAGCTTCTACAATGGTTCTATTTTTCCTTTCAGCAACCCCATTTTGTTGAGGGTTGTAAGCCACTGTGAACTCCCTCTTAATTCCAGCACTCATGCAGAATTCCTTAAAAGCTTCAGAGGTGTATTCTTTCCCATTGTCTGTCCTTAAGGTTTTTATTTTCTTCCCGGAGAAGTTTTCTGTAAGTGCTTTGAACTCCTTAAACTTTTTGAGGATTTCTAATGACTCTTTACACTTAAGGAAATAGATCCAGGTTTTCCTAGAGAAGTCATCTATGAATATGACATAGTAAAGAAATCCTGCTTTAGAAGGTATAGACATAGGTCCACATAAGTCGGAATGAACCAGATCTAACACATTAAGAGTTTTGCTCAAACTAGTGGGAAAGGATCCCTTTGAATTCTTTCCTAAGGCACAACCTTTACAATTTCCTTCATGAGATGATTTTAACTTAGGTAATCCTGTAACAAGTTTTTCCATGGAAGGTAGGGCACGGAAATGAAGGTGTCCTAATCTTCTATGCCAGATTTCATTTGAATCAAAGGTGTTAAGGGTAAGGGCTTGATTGACTTCAGTGCAAAGTTTGTAAAGGTACCCTTGTCTTACACCTATGATTTGGGCTTTCTTGATTGTTGAGTTTTTAGGCCATGCTAGAACTTTCCCATCCATGAAGGTAACTCTATAACCATTGTCTTCAAGTGCGGAGATGGATATGAGATTCCTCTTTATACCAGGTACAAATAAGACTCCAGAAAGTTGAAGGGAGAGACCAGATTTCAATGTAACGGAGCAAGTTCCAACCCCTTTTACTTGATGTGTAGAGTCATCCCCAATTGTAACATCTTCATCAGACTCTTCAGACATAGTGTCAAGGTGTTCTCTAAACCCTGTGATGTGCCTCGAAGAACCACTATCAATTACCCAGTTGTTGAAATTGTTAGATACTTGACTAGATAATGTTGAATAGAACACAAAGTTCTCAGATTCATGATCTGAATTTGACTTTCCTACTTTAGCAAAGGATGCTTGTTGCTTTGTTCTGTCAGGGCATTTCATTGCATAGTGGCCATATTGATCACACCTAAAGCACTGGACTTGAGAAATGTCTTTCTTCTTAGAGGATCCCTTTCCATTGGGATTTCTCTTTCTTTTAAAAGATCCTTTCTTGTAGGTGTTTTTCTTATTTCTTTTATTAGACGATGTGTACAGTGCATGAATATCCTCATCTAAGTTTTTCTGTTTGTTTTCTTTTGAGGAGAGCCTTGTTTCTTCTTGAAGGCAGTCAGTTCTAAGCTTGTCAAACTTAGGGAGTTTGGATCTTGCACTTATTCCTTGAACAAAAGACTCCCATGAGTTTGGTAGGCCACCTAGTGCAATTAGGGTTAATTCTTTGCTATCAATCTGATATCCAATTGTGGATAGTTGATCTCTTAGTTCAGTAATCCTCATGAAATATGCATTAATGGACTCTCCTTTGTTTATATGAGCATTGTTGATTTGTCTTTTTAAAGTAAGGGTCCTGCATGTGTTGTTAATCTCATAAGTTTTCTCAAGAGACTTGAACATATGGTATGCAGTTTCATGTTTTGCTAGGATGGGCACTATATGATCTCTAACTGCATCTACAAGGATTTTCATGGCCTTTTCGTTGTTTTCTGCCCATTGAGTTTTCTCAGTTTCAGACTTAGGTTCCTCCAGATTTTCTCTCACAAGTGAGTCTAACTTATGTTCCTTAAGGATCATCATGATTCTAAATTTCCATGATGTGAAATTGTCTGCTCCTGCAAGGCGATCTTCAAATCTGATCACACTTGACATTATGAAGAATGTGAATAAATTCGATTTTAGAAAATACGAATTTTCTGGAGCAAACTGATATTAGATTTGTTTGGGATTTGCACAACGTGGCTCTGATACCATGTAAATGTAAACAAATCTGCAACAGGATGGGATCCTAATACTAAGAAATGACAGAAATTCTAAGTGATAACTTCTGAGACAAATATAAATTTTCTGATTACTTCTCTTACTGCCGAATGCACTGGATGCAGAACATTAATGGATTTCGATGATCTGCAAATTACGAATGGACTCAGTATATGTATAAGGGAGACCCGCCTCTAAGAGACACGTCTCTTGAGAGGACGTGTCTCCACACTTGGAGACACGTCCACTCAAGGGACGTGTTTCCTTGAGTGCGCGGGTGTCATACTCAAAGGGACACGCCTCTTGAGAGGACGTGTCTCCACACTTGGAGACACGTCCGCTCAAGGGACGTGTTTCCATTCAGCGCGCGGGTTCCAGAACACCATTCGAGTTTTTAACAAATACGTGCCTTCACAAAGTGGCGATTAAGAATACAGAGCTTTATTCAAAAACGTATTTTGATCATTAACTTATTTGAATTCGATTTACTGATTTCAGAAATATTAAGAGCGATAGATCTAATATAGCGATGATGATGCTTACGGCAATCATTGTTTATATCAGACCTAACTATCATACATCAAATAATGTTCAACATTTTCTTATTGTATTATTTTGAGATTTGTAATGGTGAAAATTGCATATATTGCACTTTCCCTTAGTTTTGGGGTCACTTTCACCCAATTATAACTTACGCAATGACAAGTGTGCACATGGCATATTTTATATCTAAGTGATGACCTATACTCAAACTTTGCATGCCCCCATCTATGTGCATTCCCAATAACTAATAATTAGCCTCAATTTTCTTTTTCTTCTCATCTAGGTTTAAATTTATCATTTACACAAGTGACACATGTCAATTACGTGATTCATGAAAATAGGCCTAAACTTTTATAATTTAAGCCCACATAATTAGGGGTAAAAGCACGTGGGTGGTAGGGTGGGGTCCCTCCATGGTGGCGAAGGGAGGTGGCACGGTTGCCATGGTGGCGAATGGTTGGGGGTCTTTGGTGCCAAGCTAACAGACTTGTCTGAAGGGTGGAGTTGGATTGTCTTGTCGATAAGCTAGGCGTACAATGACAGACAGAATTATCACTTGTTTCAATGAATAGTGTTGATCGTTAATAATGAAAATGTGTCCTCTCATCTTAGTAAAGACATCTTGCATGCCAGGAGGAAGTACGATTTGTGGAGGTTGGTGGTGCTTTCATAGTCTGGGCTTATTTATTGCAAGCTTGGCTCATTTTTTTCTTAAGCATTCTTTGCATATTTGTGTTGTTTGTGGGTTTCTCTCTATCTCTCTTGTCGAATGTTTACGATGAGGAGTTAAGAATGGCAAAGAGCTCCAAATTTCTCATTGAGGTTTCGGTGGTAGGCCTTGCTTGGTTTGGGGCTGACACTCCAATCTCTCTGCAGTCGTCGGTGAGACAGGCCTCTTTTAGGGAGGTCACAGACCAAAGATTGAAATGGATTCTATTGAATTATGATCTGTTGGTGCTTGCGACAGTGAAAATGGTGTTGGGCTCTGGTCATTTGGAGTGCAGGGAGTATTGGAGAGACAATTTGCACATCTCTTCTTGTTTCCTTGCCTCTCTTCTGGGCAATTTGGAGTTGAAGGCGGAAGCAAAAAGATTATTGGTTAAATTGTTTAGAGCAGACTTGGTTGAAGGTGTTAATGAGGTTCTTCATTTGGTGATCGAAGGCAAGGGATGTCTGAGGCCTTGCAATGTGGAAAGGGTGAGCTCGGAGGAGATGGTGAAATTTTTTCCTTTCCTTTTGGATTTGGAGGGACCGGGTTCGATGCGGCATCGGTCGATTGCGGTGGTCGCTATTGTCTTTCTTAAGAAGTTCTTTGGGCTAATGGCGATTGACAGTGTGGAGTGGAAGGAAAAATTTGAAGATTTCGCTAAGTTGAACAATTTTTTGTAAGCTGGGTGGTGGCTCATTTTTTGGTTCGACGTTGCTAGTACTGGTTTGTCTGGTTTTTGGAAGCCATGGCTGCGTTGATGCCATTAATGTGGTTTGGTTTTGTTAATATTGGTTGGGTTCTCGGTGGTTCAGCTAGATATTTAGTATGGTTTTTGTAGTTGCTTTTAAGGGTTGGTGTTTAGTGGGTTTACAGTTTGCCCTTTTACCTACATGGTAGACGTTTGTATTTTTGTTTCTATTATCAATAAAATACTATCTTATGTATCAAAAAAAAATTAGGGGTAAAAGCACAAACCTGTGTCACACTTTATAAAGGAATCAACCAACAGTAAAAAAAATTCTGAACTTCGACCACATAAAAGTGGTCTTTATGTTTTGAATTTCAAAATGGTGTAAACTAATGAAATGTAGAACTTTTGATGAAGTTTATTCCTGTAATTTTTTAAAAAAAATTAAAAATTATTTTCATTATGTTTTTATCAATTTAAGGACAGATTTTGGAATGCTAAAAATTTCAAAAAAGAGTGACTTTACAAGACGTCAAGAAAAAGATAAAATGAAATTTTCTCCTAATTTTTTTCACCAAATAGGTAACTTCAATATCTTGTGCGTAATGGAAAAAAAAAATCAGAATTACGATATATATTTTTCATAAGTAGCTTTTAAAATCAAAAGCATTGGTGGCAGGTTTTCACAAATCAGCTATTGTCAATTTTTTTAATCATTTTCAAACGTTATACTGCGAGAAGACTTTCTCCTCTTACGTGCCCCATATATTTTTTAAAAATTTAATATTTTTTACTATTTTTTTAATTTCTAATCAGCCTCTTTTTTAACTTTAACAACCTACTTGCATTATTTTAAAAATGAAATATATTAAAACTAATCAAAAGGCATGTTAAAAATTATATTTTAGTTCACCACTAAGGCTTTACAAAGGAATTATTTTTTCTTTTTTGCAGAAAAATCATTTTGACTAGAGAAATACTCTGCCAAAGTTGAATGTTTCATAAAATTTTGAAAAAAGGTGAGTTGGCTACCAAGTAGGATGCCAACTAGACATGCTCGGCCGAGTATGTTTCGGTCGAGCATGTTTCGATTGAAACATACTCAGTCAAAAATTGCTTGATATTTTCAAGCTATAAATACCAAATATGCTCACTATTTTCACGTTTTTGGCCAGACATATTTGGTTGAGTGGCTTTCGGTCGAAACCTCTTCGGTCAAAAAGGTACCTACCACGTCGGTGTCGCATGGTTTCGTCCGAAAGCCACTCAACCAAATATCTTTCGACCAAAAATAGTTTGCTCGGAACTAATTATTTGACCGAAAGTGTGACACACTATTATGCTTTTACCCTTGGTTGTTATGTGTCAACTTAAAGGATAAAATATTTTACATGCACCCCTGGTGTGATATTTAAGGACTAATCATAATTCATTTGAACATCTAGAACCTAGAGTGCAATAAAGAAACCCTCTTTTGCACATCAAGGAGCATCAAAGAATTTTCATGTGACATCAATATCTAAATGAGCATTCTAGGGAATATTTTCATGTGATTCCCTTAACTAGTTACATTACATATCAACTTAAAGCACGAAATATTTTACGTGCACCCTTAATATGATATTTAAGGACTTGTCCTAATTTGTTTGAACATTTAGAATCTAGATTGCAATAAAGAAAACCTCTTGCACATATTAAGGGGCATCAAATTGTTTGCATGTCAACATCTACATGAGCATTCTAGGGCACATCACATGGTTATTTTTATGTTCAATCTTGGAATAACATTATGTTATTTTGGTATGTTGCAATGAAATAACTTGTACAAATGAAGAATATAATAGGAAATATACTATAGATACTTGATAATAATAAGCCACTTCAACACAGGTCCCTTCAATGGTCTTCAATAAGAACGCAATACAAAATATGAAGATAATAAACTAACCACTAACCACTACCTCCTATTGATGTCACATAAGCCAACCTAACTGCCTATATAAGACTGTTCAATGATCATATAACTCGATTAAGGGCTATGCTAGCTACAAGTTAGCTAGACATATCCCCGTGCATAATATAGGTTAAGGATGTAACATGTACCACCTCTTAAGACTAACAACCCCCAATGTTAACAAACTTTGGATGCTTATGAACACCTCATACTCCAAGGTAACATCTTCACTTCATCCTCTCATGTAACATCTTCACTAGTCATATTCTTCTACTTGTACTTTGTGATTACCTTAGTCTTCAGCTTCTTTATAAATGTCCAAAGAGATAATCTAGAATCCAAGATTATTCTTTCCTCTTCATTGAGCTCATATAACACTATATATTCTACATCCAACATCTCCTTTACCAATTTACCAATCTCATTATTTTACAAATGGAGTTAATGATATGACCTAGAATTGGGTGGTTTCTCCTATGGGAATTACTAAATGTCATGACAAATTGTTATTTAAAGAGATGTCAAAACTTCTACCACTAAAAAGAGACTAAGATCATATCCACTTCAAGGGGACTCCCTTCAATAGTCTTCAATAAGAACACAATACACTTGACATGAGGATAACAAACTAACCACTAACCACTAACCACTACCTCCTATATATACCATACTTATGACATGGATATCGTATAAGCCAACCTAACTACCTATATAAGACTATTCAATGATCATATAACTCAATTAAGGGTTATGCTAGCCATAAGTCAGCTAGAAATATCCCCATGCATAATATAGGTTAAGGGTGTTGTTACACCCTAATTGTGTAATTACTATTTACTATTGCTACATAGGGTAAATGTGAATGTAATGTGAATTTTGGTGATGAATAAAATGTGCTTGCACTTTGTTATCAAATGAATTATGAATGAATGTTATCTCATTTAATGAAATGTGAAGAAATGCATACATGTGAAATGGATGGTTATTGAATTGATATTCTAACTTTGGAGATGTATTATGTGTATGCATATTTTGTTGAACAGTTGACTACCTTGGGCATATGTTAGTGGATGCAAGTATATGTTCAATTCCTCCAAGCAGAGGGGAAGTATCACTAAGGAGAAGATCTTGGTCGAGTAACCAATAACGTAACCTATCTGAGCTTACACACACGCACAATAGAATAATTGAGTCAAGTTATTCTATGGGAAGTTGGTAAGTCATCCTTAGTTAATGTGTCTGCATTAGTAAGAGTCTTGTTTACTATTGAGTGCATTATTGGGTGATGTTTATAATATGTTTGAGCTTGTGAGTTCTTTCCTTGTTACTATACTTGTATTGGTGAGTAGAACGCACATGGAATATGTATATGTACATGTATGCACATCGATGATAGACCATTCACACGAAGGAACACATACATAAGGGTACATAGGTAGACGTACCTATGCACACTTATGGACGAGTTGCTTATGTGCATGGAACTATCAAATGGACCTAATAACATGTATATGTATATAAATAGATATATCACACGTAGGTGCTTATCAATACAATAGTAATTGTGTATGACTTTTGCATGAATAGAATGTGTATATATATATATAAAGTATATACATATATCCATATGTATATATGTATCGATGTATGTGTATGATGGCAAACAGACATGCCATATGAATGTATCAATATATGTATACATACGTATACATGTACATAGAGGCATATATTTATATATACATATTTATGTGTACACAATCGATATATTGTTATTATTATGTGATTGCTATTTTGGTTGTATTTATTTGTATATTGAATGTATACATACTATATTGGCTTATGATATATATGAATATATACTAACATATATATATATATGCATATACATACATATATATATGTGTGTGTGTGTGTGTATTTTTGTGTTGATATACATATATATATATATATATATATATATATATATATATATGTATATGTAAATATATGTTATATATTTAAAAGTGATTATATGCTTTGAAGTCGATTATCATTAGAAAAGCTTTAAGGTTGATTTGTCGACTTAAACAAAGGTCGGGTATATAATCCTCATGGATATATTTTAGAGGTTGAATGTTACACATGTTGCCCACACATAAAGGACAAGTAATCTACAAATAAAATCGCAACCATTAAGTCAATATGAGGAATGAGACTTGGTCGATGCCTTGTGTGGAATATCTTTGACTTTGTAAACTTTAAACCGCCTTGTCATTGAGTAAATATCAACAACGAATAAAAGCATGCAAGGATATGTTTTAGCAAGTCGAAGAACTAGTCAAATTGATTTATAAGATGAATCGACTCATAAAATTCTAAGTTGACATAATGCTAAATGTTGCACTTTTGACCTATTGACTGATTCAAACAAGTATTGAACCATACCAACTGTAGAAGGTTTTTGTTGCCTTAGCACCACCTTATGAATCCTACTTGCTATAGATGTTCATTGTGAAGACAATTCAAATATGACATTTTCTATCATGTGCTGATTTGAAATGGTCTTATGTTGTTGTCAATTAGTGAGGTCAACCTGTAGCTTTATTTAGCTAAGTATGCTCTTATTTTTGTGCCACCGTTTAGCTAAGTTGAGTGAGTTGTTATGCATGGATATTGTTGTCAATACTCATGCCTATTTTGTAGGATGAGAAATCTCTTTTCTGTTGTATAAATAGTGGAGTTGAACTCTCATTTGGGACACATTGTGCT
>VDFB02061685.1:0-66428 GCA_007258455.2 Sequoia sempervirens
TTATCTCCAAGATAGCCTTCCCATATTTAGTGTAGACCATGAAGCTATAGAGGAGGGTATGCAATCATACAATCAATTGAATAATAGAAATATGTATGACATGTATACCTTGTGACGTAGTGTGAGAAGTGGTTTTCCCTAAGTGTCCATGAGAATAAGGTGGTTATAAGTGAGGGAATATGTTTCCACTCTAAAGAGGATATCTCCATCAGAATCAAATATTGTAAAGACCTCACTAGAATTTATAGTATTTGATAAAGAGAAATAGATATTTTTTCAAATTAAATCAAATGAGATATGGTTCATATAATTTATTTTCCACAAAAATAAAATCATGTAGGGTTTTCTCAAAAAATCATAAGACTCCATTAATAGATTCTACCAATATTTTCTCAAGAAAATGAAAACATGTTTAAATCATTTTAAGCACACATAATCCTTAAAAAATAAAACATTAATTATCACTAGAATTTAGCCATATGATATATCCTTGTAATTTCTCTATTATATATGATTGGATGAATAGACAATATACTCTCTCTCTCTCTCTCTCTCACACACACACACACACACACACACTCAATCACTTTTATATTTAGTAGAAAAACATTGTTATCAACTTGTAATTTTCTCACATGTAATGATTGAATGAGTAGATTGTATGATTAAAATAAATTAATCACTCTCTTACACTTACAAAGAAATGATAATTGTAGGATGCTTCTTTTATATGCTCCTACACATTTCTAACATGATAAACTAGAAATAAATATCATGTTATATGTTTATAGCACAATTTTTCAAGACAACATAGGTCTAAAATATTGTTTATTTGATATATTTTGATCCAAACACATTAATATGTGCACATAGAATCAAATTATCATGAATTCACCCAAAAATATATCTATGAAATATAATTTTATATATAATAATTATAAAAATTATGTAAAAAATTCATATTTGTTTTAATAGTTTTATCTCATGTATTATGCATTTATTCTAAATATCATAATCCTAAATAAGCTTAAAAATTATCATGTCATTATATAGAGTACAAACATTAATATATTCTGACATCACCTACTAACTCAAAAGCAACAAATGGTAGATACCTACATATAGTAGTATGTCTCAAACAAGAGATAACTAGGAAAGACAAAGACAAGGATAATACACCAGAATCTTCCATGTCATTTGATGAAAATATTTTTTTTAAGTGTTTTTTATATCAACAAAATAATTTGGGGTCTATGAAATTTATTTCATCATTGAAAATATATTATATGTGTGATATCTTCTTGTTGTACAACTAGTGATTGACCACTCAAAGGTCACATGTTCTTAATAAGAATTATAAGGAAGTATGAATTGTAGTGGCACTTGTGTTGAAAGAAACAAATCCTTTTGGTGTGAAGTAGCAACAAGGGAATTTTTCCATTAACTCTCTTACTATCCATTGCATGCATGATACAATTAATTAGGTAAGATTTTCCTATTCCAATAGTTACTTGGATGCTCATCTTAAGAGGTTCATCATTATCAAGTAGTTTAGAATGTCTCGTGACTGTATCAAATATAATACATTTTTTTTCACTCAAATGACTTGAAGGATTCACATGATAATGGAATGCTCTTTAAACCAAAATTCCTAATCAACTTGTTTTAATGAATTGTGTGGTTTTTTCTTGCAAAACATATGGAAATTCATATTGGTTCCAATCATACTCCATGTCAAAGTCATGTTAACTAAGAAGCTCAATATTAGATAACTAAACATCTTACCATGGAGCCAACCTAGATAAAATGTGTCACTCCTCCATTTTTATAGTATCAAAAAAACATGATCTTAAAGCTCAACATCATCAACATTAGTCTCTAAAAAATTGGGTATACAATATACATCCTATGTAATACATACATATATTTCTAATACTCTCATTTTGAATAATCAATTCTTGTTCAACTCCAATTTAAACTCTAATGACATGGAATGATTTGTATAATAACAAATCACTCCTACAAAAATCCTTGTATTCAAGTGAGTTACTATTTGGAATTGAAAGATAGTTGGGAAAAAAATTAACAATCATTGGCATTTTTGAGGTTTTGATTACTCATGGTTGTGATGTAGATATTATGACCAATATCTTGCAACTTCTATCACACACAAATAATCTAATTGCACAGATCACTTCATATATGCACACATTTATGAATTTTGTTTCATATGGGTCATCGTTATGGTTCAAACTTAAAAAATGGAACACCTTTTGTCCAACATTTAAAAAAGGTCCCAGTGCATTCCCCAAGTGGTAGTTTTAGCAACATATTCAACATATCTCACATGTGCACCTATGTCATGTTTATAACTACCTTAGTCAAGAACCTTCTATAAGCACACAATGCAAGATCATTTGGGCTACTTATTGAACACCTTAGTTAACATGTCATGATAACTCTCTAAACTCTTTTCTACTTTAGGCACATATTTTGCAATATATATTATAACTACAAGATGGTATAATATTGGTTGAAAGTCTCTATTTCCTCTTTATATGGAAAGAATATATGAGCTATGCACATTTTATCTCTCATCATTATATGTTGGTAATAATTTTTTATGTCCATACTCATCAATAAATAATTTGGATTCACTTTTGCAACTACCAAATAGAATTAAAATAACAAACATTGATTTGACATTTTTTTTAAACATGCACTCATAATACATTTGGTATGGCATTCAACATGATTTAATAAATCTATGAAATCTACAAGTAAATTACTAGCTAAAATTTCACTCATTTTCATCAAGAAATAATCTTCTCCTATGGATCATGGAACAAATAAATTTATTTCTTGTTCTTCAAGAGGAGTCCATGCACTTATGAATTTGGCATATAAGTTTTTTCTTATTCAATCTCACATGGATTATGGTCGATTCCACAAAAGGATATAAAAGTCATGGCAAATCCTAACCTGGGAATTGGACATTCCAGCAGGTGACTAACATCTTCTTATGGTCGTTCATTTACATTGTCAAACCAGGGAACGTATACTTGAAATGGAGCGGCATTGTATGTGCACTAAGAACCAGTTTCAGTCACAATTTATCGGAAATAAATGCTTGGAAGGAATTCTACTTATGCTGCAGGAATGTAATGTAAAGTCTTCTTAACTTAAGCATAACTTAATCAAAGCAGAAATCATGACAACTATTACTAAGAAACAAACTATGAACTGGCCTTATGCTACAGGAACAAACACAGGGATGGATTCGAATCTTTACTTGAGGAAAATATAAAGACTGATTTTTCGTTGAAACTTTCAAGAATGAAATCTAACTTATAATCAATGGGGGCATCAACTATCTGAGATACTCACTAAATTAGGCCCATAGCAGCATCGGCTTGAGTTTATGCAAGAATTGAACTCAAAACTTCATTGGATTTTATTCATAAACTTGGAATCATATACATTGATTGAACTACGCTTGTAAGAAAACTAACACAAAACTGCTGTTTCTCATTACTTAATACTAAACTTTAACACTCTATTTGCTCACTCATGCGGAGGAACACTTTATTTATATTAGAAAGCAACTAACTACCTAACTCTACTTGAGGAGAAAGGCGTGGATAAAGAAACCATCCCAGAATTGAGACAAACTTCTCATAAATGAGGCATATGCATTTCAACCACGGTTGAGGAGAGAATTTAGTATTCCACTCTTCTAGATAATGATCATTCATGTTTCCTCCCAATGACCGATCCGCGAGGAGTCTTTTTGAAACAACTTCCCTCGATGTCATCTTTAAAATGGAATTCGTAGAGGCAGAAATTTGATAGCGCTTTGATTAGATTCATGCTTCCTTCAACAACACGCAATGCACATGGCAACAAAAGTGAAAACACTTGGCATGAAAATAACACGATACACATTCATTAATCACATATTAAATCCATTTCATTATCCAAAAACCACATGCATTATATAAGTCATTCAGGAGGTCAAACAGGGCAATTAATACAAACACATAGAGATGTTAAGCTGCAGGAATATAGGAATGTGTTTCTATAGGCTACTAACCGATTTTAGATAAAAAGCCTTTAATCAAAGAGTTAGAAACAACCATCAACAATAGAGTAAGGGTATTAAAAATACATCCCTTAATATTCAAATTATGAGCATATTTAGAGCTCATCATTTGCCCCTACTATCTAATGATGGTCCTCCAGCATTAAGCTTTCTAGTTGTTTCTCTGAAATTAGTAGGAGTAGTATGGCCCTGTAATGAAGTTCTGAATTTATAGTAGAAACCTCTGAAACTTTGCCATCTCTCATACCTGCGGGTTTCTGCATCCTCATTAACATCGATAGCCCAACAAGGGTAAAGTGGCCACATCAAAACTGGTGGTCGAAATGTTAATGGTAACCATAACTCAAACCTTCTCTGGAGACCAAGCTGCATATACTTCTCTATCCTTCTGATGGATGCCTTAAAGTTCAGAGGGCTATGAGGCTCAGATTTCCTCAGACCAACAGTCAGTTTTTCCTATCTTGTTTCAATTCTGGAAGATGAAAGCTTCCAAAATAGATATGTTTGGTCTTTGAACTCATCATACACCTGCTTCCTGATATCAAATATTTTCATTCTTTCTGTCTGCTCATTGAATCCATACACAACAATAAGCCAAGTTCTCAGAATTGTGTGGGGAGCTGAGCTTTCAGGTTGTAGTGGAATAGGTTCATTCCTTGCAGCCTCTTCATAAGCCTCTAATTGTCTTCCATAGTTAGTTTCATTGGCCGCCCAAGACAAGAGTGACCTCAGATGAATGTCACCAATGTAGAGAAGCGGATTCCACTCTATTTCAGAGGGAATTAGCAAACCATGCAAATAAAACTCACATAAAGAATTTTTCAGCCAACTGGGTGCTACTTGATATGCATCATAAAATTCCTTAGCTGTGTGAAAGACAGGGTCTAAATTTCTTGAAATTCTCATCAATTGGAACCAAAGAAATTTCTCTTTAAGGCACATAGCATATACCCTAGGTGGTGGTCTACATTCCATAGTTTTACCTGTTATCTTCACCATTTCATCCATTTTCTCTTTCATTTCTTGAAATTCCTATTTTTTTCTTTCAATTTCCCTTTTCAATTTCTTCTTTTCTTCTTCCCAAAGACTTTGTTGAATTTCAGTTCTAGCTAAATGGTGGAAACTCAAAGTTTGAAATGTAACAGGCCTCCATGTAGTCCTAAGGTATTCCAAATATTCAATCAACAATGTCCTTTTATAAACAACCAATGCTCAACAAGTTTCAGGGGGTAATGGTGTTTCATTGGACACTTCAAATTGTTCAAGCTGTTCTTCCTCTTGCTTTAGGATGGACTCATGTTGCTGCTCAGGAGGAGATTGTGTTTCTTCTGAAACTTGCCTAGCTGCTTCAGCCAAGTCATCAAGACTTGGCATCCCTCTTTCATTACCACTACCATGTTGTGCTTCCTCAAATTCCACTGTCTCAGTTTGCACTTCCCTAGGAATAACAAATGGATTTTGTGGAACATTCTCAAATACATTCTGAGAAACATCATGACTGAATTCTTCAGATTCCTCAGGAATTACTATAATTTCAGGATGAACGGAGGTTGAGGTAACTTTACGCTGTTTCCTTGATGAAACTCTTTTTGGAAATGTTTCTAAAGTAACAGCTGCAGGAGACACTTTCATGGCTTTCCTCTTTCTAACCTGCCTAGAGGATTCAGACTCAGTAGGAGAAGATGATAGTGAAATTGCAGTGGCAATAGGTGTTACTGCAGGAGAAACTGCTACAAGGGAGGATGCTGCAGGAAAGAGTAGAGTAGAACGTTTTCGCTTTTGAACATGAGGGTCAGATTCTGAGGTTTGTTTTGCCCTAGATGATTCTCCTACCTTCGTTTCCCCTTTTTCTTTTCTACCAGCAGACCTGGTTTGTACTTGGGTAGAGGGCTCTGTTGTGGAGGCTGCAGGACTAAGTGCTGCAGGAGCAGATGATTCTTGCTCTGCTTCCCTACTTGTAGATTCTACTCTCTTTTTCTTTTTCTTGTGTTGTGCAAGGAGTGCTCTAGGAGGCTCTAGAGGTTGCAGACCCTTTTAGGCAACACATTCTTGCCAAGAAAGGGGTGATACATCCCTCAGGGAACGCTCGATCAAGAATTTAATGAGGGCATGATGGGCGATAGAGTTGTCCCTACCCCTTTGGGTTTCATGGGAACAATGTTTCAAAAGGTTTAACAAAAAAATTGGAACATTGACAGCTAAACCGTGCCTCATATGACTCAATAGTTTAAAATGATAGGAATGCAAATAGGAAAAACGTCCCTCACAAGTCAAGTACCTGATTATGAAGGTGGCATATTCCGAGTATGGAGGAGGCAGTGACACCTGTTTGCATCCTTGTTTGGAAACCTCCAAGGGTCCATCTGTTGGTATTGTGAATTATGCCCTAGTAGAGACATCATCTCTCCCTGAAGAAAATTTTTCTCCTACCACCGGAAGCCTAGTTACTTCTGCAATCTGCTCATCTGTAACGGCTACTATGAAACCCCACACTGTAGCTTCTCCCTCTGAAAGAGTTCTCAAAAACTCACCTATAGCTTCCTCATTATAGGAATCTATCCTCAGAAAATAATTCAACCAACCGCAATTGCTGAATGCCTGAACCGCTTGAGGATTTTACGTCAAGGGTTCATGAGCTACAGGCTCATGTCTTACTAACTGGCCACCCATATTCACAAATTATCCCTACTGAGATTCCTAAAACTCAAACTTCTTCTAAAAATTCAAAAAAAATCTTTTGCCCTGCTGTCACTTTTCTTTACTTTTCCAAGAATGACACAAAGGATAATTGCATGAAATGATTGTTAAAAACTACTCAAATCAAGCAGTTAATTTTTGTTTAGGATGGAAGCACGTAGTCGTACTTGGTAAGTACAAGAAAATAAAAATGTCTTAACAGTTGTGACAGTGGCATAAGAAAAAGTTGAAATGGATTATCCCCGCCATCTACTAAAAATTTGGCATGTGTCCACACATGTGCGAAAGGATAGGCGAAGAACGAGAAATGATGACTGATATGTACATAACAATTAATGAATAAATGAAATAAATAAATGATGTGACAATAAAAGATATCGCGTACCTTGTAATAAGTGCTTGTACATGCTGGGAAAGATCACAGCTCAGCATGAAATGATGACTGGAATTGAAACCATAAATGAGGGCAGTGCGATAGAATGGGTGACGTGGAAGAAGAGGAAATGAATGGTGGTGATGGATGAAAAACGGAGAAAGTGGCTTCCTTAAAAAGAAAACCTTATTATGGGCATGCAACATAGAATTTTAAAGAGATGTGGCAGGAGAAAGACCGAAGCCTTTTGCTGTAGGAAGATCAGTGGCCGCATCCGAAACAAACTGCTTCATAAATTCTTCTTTGGACGCTGGCTTATGATACAACCTAAGACGGTGTCAATTAACTAGTAGCTTGAATTGGACAGGATCTATTGTAGCTAACTGAACTGAACTATTATCAAACACATTTTCCATTTCATAAGGACCAAGCCATCTTGTGGTGAGTTTACCTTGATTTTCCTTGTACCTGGAGTCATAGAGCAGCGCCCAGTCACCGGCAAAGAATTGCTTAGTTCTGATATGGTGGTCATGCCATTTTTTTCTTTGCTGCTGGATAGCTTCAGTATGCTGCTAGGCAGCTTTCCTTATCTCATCCAATGCATTTAGTTGCAAGAGGTGTTCCTTTTGGGCTTCTGAAATATCAATGTTAAGCTGAAGAGCAGTCCTTAAGGTCTTATGCTCAAACTCTATTAGCAACATGGCAGTTTTGCCATAGAGTAACTCAAAAGGAGTGAACCCTGTAGTTGTTTTCCATGTTGTCCTATAGGCCTAGACTACTTTAGGAAGGTGACTGCTCCAATCCTTCTTGTGTAATTGTACTGTCTTAGTAAGGATTGCCTCAATTTCTCTATTGGTAACCTCTGCTTGACCATTGGCTTGAGGGTGATAGGGGCTAGACTTTATGTGTCTGATCTTGTAATCATTCATCAATGCAGTGATTAAGTTTGATGTAAACTGAGCTCCTTGATTAGTAATAAGCTTCCTTGGGACTCCAAACCGAGTAAAAATATGCTCATACAGGAACTCAACAACTTTATTGTCACAGGCATGTGTCATTGCTTTCACTTCCACCCACTTGGTTACATAATCAGTGCAAACCAAAATGTATGATTTCCCATTGGATGGAGGATCAATAGGCCCAACAAAATCCATGCCTCACTTGTCAAAGGGATTGACTACCACTAGAGGATACAGGGGCATTTCATCAGACCTTGTTGGTCTCCCCATGTGTTGACATCTGTCACATTTTCTGGTGTAGGCTGCAACATCTTTGTGTAGTGTGGGCCAATAGTATCCTGTAGCAAGCACTTTCATAGATGTTCTCTTGGCTGCAAAGTGCCCACCACATGGCTCATCATGACATGGATGCAAAATGTCATAGGTCTCATCTTCCCTAACACACCTTCTCATGACTTGGTTAGGTCTTGTGTAAAATAAATAGTCTGCAATCCATGAAAAGTTAAAACTTTTTTCTACCAACAATTATCTTTCCTTTGGTGAGAAGTGGGCTGAAATCTTGTTGGCTGCTAAATAATTTGCAATATCTGCATACTATGGAGTTTGAGCAGCAATAGAAAATAGATGTTCATCAGGAAAGCTATCATCAATTACCTCAGGGGTGGCAGGTGTAGTTGTTTGAAGTCTTGACAAGAAATCAGCCACCACATTAGCCCAGTTTGGCTTATCAATAACTATGATATCAAATTCCTGCAACAATAGGAGCCATCTTGCTAATCTGCCAGATATGGCAGGCTTATTCATGAGGTACCTTATTGCTGCATGATCTGTATGGACAAATATTTGGTAACTAATGACATAATGTCGAAACTTGTTCAGGGCATACACAACTACTAGCAATTCTTTCTCTATGACAGTATAGTTTAATTCAGGGCCTTGAAGGTTTTTGCTAATAAAATATATGGCATACTCTATGAAATTCTCTTTCTGTCCTAAAACTGCCCCTATGGCATAATCAGAAGCATCTATGTGTATATGAAAGGGCATACTCCACTTCGGTCCTTGAAGAACAGGTGCCTGAGTATGTAAGTTCTTAAGTTGCAGGAAAGATTTGTCACAGGCCTTAGGCCAGTTAAATTCAGAATCCTTAGTCAATAAGGCATATAATGGATTGGCTATTTTGTTGAAATCATTGATAAATCTTCTATAGTATTCAGCATGTCCTAGGAAGCTTCTAACATCTTTTTGTTTCATAGGTGTTTGCAAAGTTAGAATGACTTCTATTTTTGTAGGATCAACTTGAATTCCTGCTTGAGAGATATGATGGCCTAAAACAATTCCCTCTTGCATCATCATAAAGCACTTCTCACTATTCAAAGACAAATTTTTCTCCTTACATCTTTTCAACACTTTCTCCAAATTTGCTAATGCTTCTTCATAAGTAACTCCATAAGTGGTGAAGTCATCCATGTAGATCTCCATAGAATCATGAGAAATGTCAACAAAAATACTGATCACTGCCCTTTGAGATGTTGCAGGTGCATTACACAGGCCAAAAGGTAAGACAGAGTAGGAAAAAGTGCCCCATGGACTGGTAAAAGTTGTTTTGTCTTGATCTTCAGGGGCAATTCTAATTTGATTATACCCACTATATCCATCCAAAAAGAAAAAATACTTTTTACCAGACAATGAGTCTAGCACTTGGTCAACAAATTGCAGTGGAAAGTGATCCTTTTTAGTTGTTGTGTTCAGCTCCCTATAGTCTACATAAACTCTCCATTTTCCACCTTTTTTAGGAACAATCACCAATGGAGATACCCATTGACTGTCTGAAATAGGGTATATAAAACCAACATCAAACAATTTTTGGAACTCTTTTTTAACTATTTCCCTGAGTGCTGGGTTTATCCTTCTTTGAGGCTACCTAACAGGTGAACAGTCTTCTTTAATGTAGATCCTATGAGTACAGAGTTGAGGATCTATTCCCTTCATATCCCCATAGTCCCATGCAAAAGCTCTGTGCTGATCTTGCAGTATTATGACTAGGGCAGTTTGTTGAGATTGAGACAACTTATTATTGATGTTTAGAATGCGGCCTGGAGACACTTCTACTTACTTGGTAAGATCATTCATGGAGGCTACTGATAAAGGTGGTGTCTGTATTTCATATGGAAGCAAATTGTAATAAACTACAAGAAATTTAGGTGGCAGGCTCTCAGGATTCAGTTGCTGCAGAAAACACTGTTGAAGACAACTATCTGGAATAGATGGGCTACTCAGATCAGAGTTGGACTGTAAAATGTGTAAAAGCAGGCTATCCTCACTCTGAAGTTGGGAAAACAGATTAGTTTGCAGCATCATTAGCTGAGCCAATGAATTGACTTCTTCAGTTTCCTCTCCTAAATCTGGCCAAATTGGTTGAGACAAGTCTGGCTGAGGCTGGGCAGGTGGGTATAAAGCCAATTTCTTTCTTGACTAACCATCAGAAATTGTCATGACTCCTGAACAACATCCTATAAGAGCATCAGCTATGGCTAACCATGGTCTACCTAAGATGATAAGATATCCTCCCAAAGTTGCCTTAGTGGACAATATGGTGAAATCTGCTGGATATTCCCAAGACTCAAGGATGACAATGACATCTTCTACCACTCCATCAGGTGTTACTATGGAACTATCAGCAAGCTGCAGGACAGTAGGTGTAGACCAAATGGTTAGGATATTCAAATACTCCATAGTATGCTTGGTAATTACATTGATGGCTGCACCAAGGTCAATCAAAACATTCTTTACTATCTGGCTATTAATATTTATTTTTACCACAAGACTCCCAGGGTCAGTATATTTTGGAATGACTACCTTCCCTAACATAATATCTGCCAACTGTCCTATAACATGGATAGTTTGTGGATCCTTTTTCTTTCTTCCTGATTTCTTTAAACATGCCTCCTTAATGACTTTTCCATAAATTGTGACATCTTTAATGGCTTGAAAAAGGGGAATTTGAATATGTACATTCTTTAGCTGATCCAAAATATCAAAGGTAGGCTCTTCTATAGACTTGGATGTAGTAATTTGCAATCTCTGAAGAAAAGGCGATTTGGCCTGATGCTGCAGGACAGACTCCTTAGAGACAGTATCTGATACAAGTATATGTTCTGCAGGATCAGTAGGTTGTTCAGAGGCAGAGTCTGGAATCTCTGTAATTACAGGTGGCTGTGGAGCAGGGAGAGTGGTTCCAGACCTGAGATGGATATCATTAATATTCAAGGCATAAGCTGGATACTGATTGACTTCTGCAAAATACATAGGCTGTTGTTGCTACTGCTGTTTATTATTAAGATTTGGCAATGGTTGAGCAGGTATAGGCGTTTGTTTTGGAGGGCCAGTATTTGCTGTAGGTGCTGCAGGAGGTGGCATGAGGGCCGAAGGTTGTGGCTGCTAAAGCTGCAGGGATCCAGGGGATTGGTTCTGCCATTGTTGAGAACCTCTCCATTGAGGATTTTGCTGCCAATTACCTTGGGGTGGAGTCCACTATCCTTGTGGCTGCTGCCAACCTCCTTGAGGAGATTGCCATTGAGGACTCTAATAGTTAGGCCAATGTGGTTGAGAAGTATTCCAAGGTGGTGATGGGCCATATGTAGGTTGCCATTGGTTATTGTAATTAGAATAAAGATTACCAAAAGTCAAAGGGTCTTGAGGCATACCTTGTCTTTGAATCCATGGTTTCCTTTGTGCAATGAAGAATACTTGGTCATCATCACCCTCCACTATCTTAAAATCAGTAGGTAATTGCTTAGCCTCCAGGTTAGCCACCATCTTACATCTGCAGTCACGTTTCTTCTGTCTACAATATGGACAGAACTCAACCAAGATTGCTTCAGCTTCCTCATATTTCTTCTGAACTTGCATAGTATCCAAATGTGTAGCCATGTTGTTTATGATATCCTGCTTGAAATCAGACAGCAAATGTGTAATCTCCATCCGTGAAACTCCATTAGTAGAAGACTTTCCCACTGTGGCTTGATGACTTCTACCCTTCTTAACAATTTCTCGAGAGTAGTTGCAACATATGTTCTTGATATCATCCCAAGGCACTTGGGTTATATCTCCTCCTCCCATAAGATCCAGGGCATCTATACAGGTGTCACTGATTCCCCTTAGAAAAAGTAGTTTCTGAGATTCTTCATTGAGAGTATGGTCTGAATTCTTTTTTAGGGAAAACAAGAATCTTGAGATATAGTCTTCCAGGCTTTCATCCTCCTTTTGTTGAATTCTGAATATATCATCACCCTTACTACCACTCTTACAATATTCCTTGTATTTCTCAAGAAATTTTGTTTGCATAGCTGCCCAACTATCAACAACATCCCTTCCCAAACTCATAAACCATCTAAGAGCTCCCTCCTTCAAAGTAGCAGGAAAAAAATTCAGCATGTGAGCATCTGAAGTGTAATCATAGCTATGACAGAGGATGTCAAACTTAAACAAGAAAGTGTCTGGGTCCTCTGTAACTAGTCCATAGAACTTGGGAAGTAATGAAGAAGGAATATTTTTAAGGTTATCATTATCTTGCTGAGTAATGATGGGGAATTCAAAAGCAGGAGGTTGATTAAGTGGATTACGTGCCATATTTGCTTGATGGAGTATCAAAGCAAATATATTTTCTTGAGGTTCTTCACCAGCTAGGGCAAATGGCAATTCAACAAGCAGGTTTTCAGCAAATGGATTGATATCTTGGTCTCCTCCTTCCTCAAATAGATTATAAGCTGGTTCATAATTGTTATCAATGAATGGAAGGTTAGGGAGGAATCTTCCCAGAGCGTCTCTTCTTCTATGCATGCAATAGAATTAACCGTATATTGAAGGAATTTGAAAATGCTTGAATAAACACACTAAACTACTGCTAACAATGACTATGACAGGTTCTTAGCTTGACACCATCCCCAACAACGGCGCCAAAAATGGTCGATTCCACAAAAAGGATATAAAAGTCATGGAAAATCCTAACCTGGGAATTGGACATTCCAGCAGGTGACTAACATCTTCTTATGGTCGTTCATTTACATTGTCAAACTAGGGAATGTATACTTGAAATGGAGCGGCACTGTATGTGCTCTAAGAACCAGTTTTAGTCACAATTTACCATAAATAAATGCTTGAAAGGAATTCTATTTATGCTGTAGGAATGTAATGTAAAGTCTTCTTAACTTAAGCATAACTTAATCAAAGCAAAAATCATGACAACTATTACTAAGAAACAAACTATGAACTAGCCTTATGCTGCAGGAACAAACACATGGATGGATTCTCGATGCTGCAGGAAAAATATAAAACTAAGTTTGCGCTGAAACCTTCAAGAATGAAATCTAACTTATAATCAACATGAGATAAATAACTAACTACATATACTCACTAAGTGGGCCCCCTTAGCAAGCATCAACTAGTTTATGCAAGAATTAAACTCAAAACTTTATCAACTTTTATTCATAAACTTGGAATCATATACATTGATTGTTCTGCTTGTAAGAAAACTAACACAAAACACTGTTTCTCATTATAATACTAACTTTAACACACTCTATTGCTCACTCACACAGGAGGAACACTTATTTATATTAGAAAAGCAACTAACTACCTAACTCTAACAGAGAAAGACGTGGACATAAATGCATCCTGAAACCGAGGAATAAACTTCTCATAAATGAAGGCATATCTGTTCAACATGATTGAGAGAGAATTTAGTATTCCACTCTTCCTAGATTAATGATCATTTATATTTCCTCCCAACAACCCGGTCAGAAAGTCTTTGCTGGAACAACTTCCTCGATGTCGTGCTGGAAATGGACTTTACGGCAGGGCCGAGCTCTGTTGCGCTTTGACTTGTTCATGCTTCCTTCAACAACCTGCGATGCACATGGCGACAAAAGCGAAAGAAAGCATGCGTGGCAAATAACACGATACACATTCATTAATCACATATTAAATCCATTTCATTATCCAAAAACCACATGCATTATATCAGTCATTCAGGAGGTCAAACAAGGCAATTAATACAGACACATAGAGATGTTAAGCTACAGGAATATAGGAATGTGTTGCTACAGGATACTACCCGATTTTAGATAAAAAAACCTTTAATCAAAGAGTTAAAACAACCATCAGCAATAAGAGTAAGGGTATTAAAAATACATCATTATATTCAAATTATGAGCATATTTCGAGCTCATCAGATTATTCCAATCCATGTATCTACATTAGGTGCTTCATCTATTCATATGAGAAAATTCTCATGCATTGAAGATTGATACCACCACTCCTTCCTACAATAGCATCATACAAGGTACACACTATAATGTATAACAACATAGAAATTATATTAACAATTATACCATGTTATTTTTCTAATTGAATACCTTTCCCACATTTCCTTTGATTTAAAATATTTGAAGATGAACTCATGATGATTTTTTTTAAATGATTCCCTATGTACATAGCAATAATATGGAGACTTTAAATTTTATTTCTACTTCCCCACCTATATGCATCCCTTGAATCTGATGGTGCTTGAGTTAGTATTAGTTGATAGAAATTAGGCCATTTTGTATCAACTACACTCAAAGTTATGAAAAAGGTAGGGCATCCTAATTGTATTTTCATATTTAGAAATTCATTCTTACATATGTTCCAATAATCTCTAGTCACTATTAGTCAAGATCCATAATATGTGTCGATAGGGAAAATTAGGAGGAAGGAATGAATCATCAATAACAACCACAAAACTATTTAATTCAAGCCATAAAGATCCTAATTTAACAACAAAGCACAAGATGACAATATAAATCAAATGATAAGTCAAATATATCTCAATTCCTATGTCAAAGTTGATTCCCCTCCATTGCTCTTCTCAATTTTGCTTGTTTGCTCTCAGATATGAAGTATGCCCAATTTGCAATAAGCTCAATGTAGATGTAAGATAGTAAAATCTCAAAGAATGTGGTTAGCCATCAAAGAGATGTGAGGGTTTCTTTTATAGAAATGATTGATTTGAATGGACGATTAGGATTAAGAGGTGGATGATCAAGATCAAGGGTCAAGAATCCTTGAGAGGAATTGATGAATGAGATAACTGACTGCAACTAGCAGCAAGATTTTAGTTAACTATTTGCATGGAGAATTGATTGAAGAGTTAAGGGATTTGATTACTTTGTTAACTCACACTGAGTGGAAGTGAGCTGATTTGATTGAGGAGAGATGTGGAATTGATTAGTCAGTTGACTGAGAGAAAGTGTTTGTTAAGAACAAGGGGAAATGCATGAGATTAATAATTAATTAAATGGATTAATTATTAGAGGAGCGTGCAAGATTAAATTTATTAAATAAATAAAATAAATGGTTTTGTTTATTTTGGAAGAAGATAAATTTTGTTAAATAAATTAAATAATTAAAAACAATTATCTAATTCAGGAAGTGAGAACTTGCATGAGTATTTAATAATTAAATAAATTTAATTATTACTTACATGTGCAAGATTGAATTAATTAAATAAATTAAATAAATGATTTTATTTATTTTTAGAAGAAGATAATGTTGAGGAATTCAATTAAATAATTCAAATAATTACTTAATTTAAGAAGTGTGAATTAATTAAACAATAAATTATTTAATCTTGGAGATAAGAACTAGATAAGGAATTTGCATGAGTATTTAATAATTAATTAAATGAATTAATTATTAAAGGAATGTGCAAGCGGGATTTAGATAAATAAATTAAATGTTTTATTTATTATTAATGAATGAATAATATTGAGAGATTAAAGGATAACTAAATAATAATTATTTAATTTTGGAAGGTATAATGGATGACTAATTAAATAATGTTAATTTATTTAATTAATTTAGAAGAATAAAGATAATTAAAGACATAATTAAATAAATTAGATTTATTTAATTAATTAAGAAGAATAATGATAAAGTGAATTAATTAAATAATATAAAGTCATTTAATTAATAGTGAAATACGCATTAGTGATAATAATTTAATAATTGAAACATTATTTAATCATTAGGAAATGACAATAATTGGTGCTAAAATGTTTCTCGCGGGCTAAGACAATTTTGGGTATCTATATTTTGCCCCTATTTGATACAATACATTTTTATAGCGTTGTATCAAAGAAAATTCAAAAAGTCATGTTTAGGACTTGCCCTCGTATGCTTTGGTGATGATGGGATATCATGGTGCTCCCTTGAGAAATTTGGTGAAAATTCTGGAAAATAAGCCAAATTTATTGATAAGCCGATATGATGCATGCAGGTGTGAGGACTGATAGAAGAAATGCTAGATAGAAGAAAAGGATAGTAAAAAGTGAAGAACGGTTAGATGGACCATCCATCCAAATCAAGATTGATGAGATCCATGAAGAGGGTCAGGATTGGTGTATGATTGATAGATTTTTAGCTTTAAATAGTGCACGATTATCATCATAAAGCTTTTATTATGTGACAAGCGGATGTATGCACACTAAAGCATGAATTGCGATGACGGATTTTATTTTCATTTTCATAAATATATTGATTTATGGACAAGTGGATATGTATACACCAAGTTGAGACAAACCTTGGTGACATTAGTATCCATTTGTCAAATATTTAGACACATCGGACAAGGAGTACCCAGATTCATACTAGTGACAATAGAATCTTGTTGGAATATGTGAGGAAGTAACCATAGAGCATGTTAATACTGATGCAAGGAAGCGTTAGATGACCTTTGAATTTCATAGGATATTTTGATTATGCCAAATAGCACCCCAATCACACACAAGGAACTTAGTTGCCCCAGTCATAAATTATCAAGACAAAATGCAAACAAAAATCAACAGAAAAGATGTAATGATCCATCATCGCTCATTTAATCACTTGTAGATATCCTTGAGTAGCATAAGACCATGACATAAGATAAATTAGATAAAAAGATAAGAATAACTAGACCAAATGTGTCAACAACCATTTACATATTCTTGTCCACTAGTATGTGTGTTTTGATAGGATTGTAAGGGTCATGTTTGGTTTTAGGAATGAGACACCTCATATAAGATGTTTGGTCTAGTTTTGAGGATGTAACAACTTGTATAAGACAACTGATATCTAATAAAGATAGGAAGATTTTGTTGAGATATGTAGGCAATTGATCGACCAGGTTGCATGCTAGTTTGATAGTTCATATGTTATTTCATGATTTGTTAAGCTCAATTTTTGTAAGATGTTCCGTTTGTGTTCAACATGTCAGTTCTTGACAAGGGATAGTTGTATTTTGGAAGATGGATTGTGATGGATGAAAAGTTTATTATGAAGGACCCTAAGGGACAGACATAGGCCTCAGGGGCTCATCAATGATGGCCTTGCCTATGTGATACATGTAGAGGCTATGTAGTTCGATTATTGGGACTTGCATTAGCACATGTTGGATGACCAATGTTGTTTTTGAATTTTTTGGCATTTTATGACTATTTTGGATTTTTGGAATATCTAAATTTTTTTGGATTTTGTTGAATGTTTTGATGTTTTTGCATTTTGTGGAATGTTTTTTGATACCATGTTTAAGATCCTTTTAAAAACCTAGGTCAGGAATTGGCCCCAGTCAAGTACAAGACCAGTTATTATGAAAGGGATGAATATGGTAAGCGATTGATGCTAAATGCCAATCATTCTTAGGTCATGAGAGGGATGAGAAATCTTATTATGAAGGAGCTTGTGCTCAGGTTATTATGGATAGAATCTAATAGAATAGTGATAGATGTTAGAGCAGTAACCGACTACACATGGTGCCTGTTTGCTAGGTTTTCACCATGGTACTTTATCCAAAGCGTCACCAAAATGGTTTTCACTATAGGAAAAATTATTTCTCTTTCCTTTTTTTATTTTTCTATTTTTTATTTTTTTTATTTTTTGTATCACACAAGATGCCTATTTTCCAGGTTTTCATCAGGTTGACATTTTATTAGAATTTGATGATGTTGCAATCATCATGGACTCTCTTTAGGAGATGGAGGTCGATGGTCAATAGATGGAAATGAATTGTATGAAACAAAAGATGAGGAATGTGATATGGTGCAAGTAGGAGGAGCTAAAGTATGATCATCTAAATGTGCATTGCATGGGTTTTCATACTTCCCTCGAAGAATAGATTGGACAACCAATGTATTAGAGCACATCAAGGGTCATCATCAATGAACGTTGAGTGTCATCGCTAAGGGAATTATTATATGAGATGGTGGATTAATGAATGTAGGTGGATCCGATAAATCGTACAAATTGTGGAATAACACAGTGAATAGAAATGTTGGATCAACAAGCTCATATCTCGATGGCCTTCTTTTACATATGTCCCTAGTTATTGTGGGTATAAAGGCATAATTGAAGATCAATTTCTACTTATTTTTTCTTTTTTATTTTCAAGCATTTTTTATTTTGTTTTTGCTCAAGGGAATTTTCTTGATCTTTCTTCTTTTTCTTTGACCAAGTGTATACTTTTTTGATAAAGGCTTTCTCTTTCTTGACTTTGGACTTACAACCTTATGCTTTTGTGTTGACACTTATTGATCCAATTCTAGGGGACAGATGATACTAGATGAATTTGATGGCATGGTGAAGATGTATGATTCATGCGTAGGGTGAGCGATGCCATCAACATATTCTTTGAAACTATCCTTTTCAGCACAAGTAATACCAAAGGAAACCTGCTCACCGCTAATGAGTTGGCAGGAATGATTAGTGGAAGTAACATTTATAAATGCATACTCTAGCTCAGGATGCTCAATAGAAAAAAGATGGTAGCCTATGCAGTGGACTAGAAGGAATATGACCCTAGAATGAAAAGAATGCTCTGGGATATCCTCCATAGGATCATTCTAGAACATTGGTTTATCATAGATGTCTTGATTAAACATGGGATTATCATGAACATCAAATGATTGGGATGTAGATGGTAGTGGTTCAAGCTCTAGATGACAAGCTAGTAACTCATATTATCCAACTCCAAGGTATTTGAAATTAACCTATATTTTTGGGAGTGGGAGATCTGGGAGTAATGAAGGAACAACTACTATAGAGGAAGATGGTAAGGCCATGTTGTTAAGACAATGCTTTAGGAGGCCAAGACTGCTCTGTGAGATTCTATAATTCTCAAAGGGATTTGGATCCATCGGTATAGTCACCTAAGTTCCATTGTAGGGGAACTTGATGCATTGATGTAAGGTTGATGCCATAGCCTGCATGGTGTAGATCCATGGACATCCTAGGAGAATGTTATAAGGGGTCTCCAGATCTAAGATTTGGAAAATGGTCTCAATTATAATAGGTCCAACTTGGATAGGAAATATGATAGTGCCTACAGATTCTCGTTCAAAATCATCATATGCTTTGATTTTAATCTTTGTGTTATGATCAACAACATTGTCAGAATATCTCAATTATTTTATGACTTAAATTGCAAATATTAAGTCTTGCTCCACCATCTATCAAGACTCATTCGATTCTATACTTTTGAACAAAGGCTTCAATATGTAAGGTATCAATATGGCAAGGGTTTTGTGTAGGAATATCCTTCTTGCCAAATTTAATAATACACTTAGCATTATCACTCTCGACATGGACAAATGAGTCTTCTTTATCAGATGGGTGGATGTTATTGATTGTGTACTTGTAAGTAACACTAGTATAATTAGCTTGGTCCTTTGCATTAGTTCCTAAGGTAGAAGCTTTTCCTGACCCATGATTCTTTAGGGGATCTTTAAAAATGGTATGATCGGTATTTGAGGACCCTTGTGAATTGTCTATGGATATGTCACCTTGGTTGATAAGATCTTGAATGATGTTTTTGATTTGGAAGCATGGTGAGGTCTTATGTCCTTTTATTCTATGGTACTTGCAAAAGTCATTGTCATTCCACCAGGCCAGTTTGAAGGGTCCTGGTTTTTAGTACCTAACTTTTGGAAGTTGGATGACATTTGATTGTAACAATTTCTTCAAAATTAACTCAATGGATTCGCTGATGGGTGTGTATGTTTGTCTTTCAGGATTATTCCTTTGAGGACCTCATCTTTGTGGATTGTTCTTGATTGTGTTTGTTGATTTTTCATGATTTTGCAGTTGAGGACCATTATTTGATGTGGAGGATACCTTAAGACTAATGGTGGCGTGGTCTTTGTTTATTACTTTTGCGTCTACTACCCCATCATTCATGACATTCTTATTTCTAGACCAGAATTTGATTTTGCCACTAGAAGTATTCATACTGTTTTTATTTTCTCTAAAGATTTTGATTAATCCTTTTGCAACAAGTACCTTCTCAATGGAAACACCTTTCTCGATGACCTCCTAAAATGTATTACAATAGTGAATTTGGAGTTGGTACATTAACTCTAAATTGATATTTTCTACAAAAAATGTGTACCAACTACTTTTTGGGTATTTGACATGAGCATTTGCTAGCCATGTTTCTCCATCTCTGGAGGAAAGAAGTGAATGATTCTCCTTCTTTTTGTTTTGTTTGGTACAATTTTACTATGGTTATATTGCTTTCAATATTGTAGGAGAAGTGTGTGACAAACTTTTCAACCAATTCTCTCCATGTCCTTATATTGGAAGGTAGATGTACAAACCAATCAAGTTTTTGTCCCATGAGACTTCGTGGGAAAAATTGCATCAATTATGTATGTTCATATGTGACATCCATGCAAGAGGTGTGAAACTCTCATTCATACTCGATAGGGTCTCTCTTTCTCTTGTATTTGTTGAAGTTCAATATGCTAAAGTGTTGAGGGAAGGGAGGCATGTATATACTTCGATCAAAAGGATAAGGGCACAAGTCCTCAATAGAGTAGGTCTTCATTGTTCCTATTACTTGCATGTTGGAGATTTTTTTTGCAAAGTTTGGATTCGTTGCACTAAAGTATCCATAGGTGATGGTAATGCATTTGTGTTCGTTTGAGTTTGTGTAGTTTTCACAAATGGATTAGTGTCTTGATAATCATAGTCAATGCAAAAGCATGGGTGTTTGTGTTGAATGTGTTGAAGCGATGCTGCAATGGAGGTTGATTTGATTGTTGCAAATCTGATGTGAATGCAAGATTTGAATTGATTTGTTGTTGAGGTGTTATGAATTTATGTTTTGAATTGAATTGAAAAAGGTTCCCGATTGAATCAAAGGTATGTTCATGTTTTGTGTAGTATTGGTTGTATTTGTTTGTGGTCCTAAGAAGGAAATGAATGTCCTCAGTGTTTTAGCAGGCACATTTTGACTCGTGGTGTTTTGACTCATTGATGTAGTATTGGTTTGTAGTGCTACAGTTTGTGATGAACTAGAAAATGGATTGGTTGATTGTGGACCTATAGTTTGAGATGTATATGAAAATGGATTTGTAGTTTGTGGACCTGGAGTATGAGATGCTAGTGATGTATTGAACAATGGATTCATGATCTTTTTTCCAAATATTGGTGTAGGAGGTGTATTGACTATTTTTGTGTTATGTGAGGTTCCTCCAAATGGCATACTTGTGTGTATTTGTGATGAGATAGTATGTTGAGGTGGGGTTGTATCATTAAGGGTACCCTGTTCTTGTTGTGTGATGTTTGGTGGATGTTCTAATAGTGTAGTGACATCAAAACCAGAAGGAAGTCTAGCCCCATTTTGTGTGGGTGAAAAAAAGTATCTATTGGGGTTTGCAACTATGAGCTCATCTATAATTCACAATATCCAAGGATCTTATGAGGAATTATTAATCTTTTATTGGTTTTAAGCCTTGTCCCACCTCATTTAAGGTGTAATTGTCAAAAGGTGATACATTTTGAGGTTGTGACCTTGGTGGTTTTCTTTAATATGAACCAAAATGCATGGTGCTATTGGGATTGAAGTTAGGGTCAACTAAGTGATCCATGCCTTTTCTTTTCCTTTGTGACCTAGTGAGGACCATATAAGAATTGAGACTATTTTTGGATGTATGCAAGCTAACTATGGAATTAGACTATGTTTTTGGTTTTTTCTAGATTTGAATTTAGATTTTGAAAAGGATACTAGACAAATAATGATGGATCGAGGTAATAGATAAAAATATCAGGACCTCAAGAAGGACCAAACTAGGATGATGATTGGATAAAAGTGATCCTAAACTAGACTTATGAGTTGAAGGCTCAACTTGTGGACAAGATAGATAAAAGATTACGAGGTCAAGAAACTCCAATAGATGACTCTAGTCTGATCAAAGTCTTGTAAGTTGAATTGTATATTCAAAAGACAAAGGTGACTATCTATGATGTTGGATGACAAACACTAAGCTAAAGGATGCAACCTAAGCTAGGAAAATGGGAAAAGTGCCAAAAGTGCCAAAAGTAAAGGAAAAACTAGACAAGTCTCTATTTTGTATGCAAGGTCACTATCTGAATTAGGATTGTAAATTGGATACTTATGATGTAACACCCCTCCGTTTTGGCTCTTTGATCGACATTGTTCTTCCCTGTTATGATTGTGTCTGATTATGCTTTGACTTTGGAACTAGGTTGCTTTTGATTGCAATTGTTATACAATGTGGATGTTATATTTCGATGTGATGTTATCCTGATGTTACCTTATGGCATGTTTTGGATTAACTTAGAAGATATTTGATTTAACGATGTTTTATGCTGTTGATCGTGTTATTGATGTTAGATGCGTCAGTTAGTGATATAGTATTGGTGAAGGGGACGGGATTGTATCACTTGCTTGCGAGTGCCCTACGATTCTGAGATTTCCTCTTCATAGTGTGATTGATCATATTATGTATATATGCACGTTTGACATGCTCTTTGTTGCAGGTTGGCAGGTACATGACATCGACTCCACCTGGTTTCCAGGTTTGAGCGTGTCCATTGACCAACGGAAATTAATTGGGAGATAGTAGCTAGGTTTTCTGTGTCAAGTCGTTACCCTAGTCACCGTGTGTCGTCGGGTTGTAGTCGGGTTTGGTTGTTTCATGTTGCCCTTATCACCTTGGTCTTTAATTAAATTCAAGTTATAATGGCTTGTGTTGTTAATCTGTGGTTTAAATATAATTGGTTGTAATGCTAGGAATATTATTTACTTTATTAATTAATTTAATTTAATTAATAAAAATAATCTAACCTTGGATTAGATTTATTTTATTGATTAATTAAATTAATTGTGTGAATTGATTAAGTTATTTCTTTCGAATTAAAAGTGTTAAAAGTTTTAAATTCTTTTATTGAAAAAAAAATAAATAAAATAAAACTAAAAGGTATTACATTCTATTTGGAAAATAGAATTTTGTTTTAAGTTATTTAAAGTTCAAATGTTTCAAAATGCAATGACTTTGTAGAAAAGAGATTTTTGGAAATAGTTGATTTTTTTTGGAAAAAGATATTTGTTTTTGAATTTGGAAATGGAAATAAAATTTCAATTTCAATTTGAGAATAATTTGGGGGAAACTCTATTTTTAGGGGATTTTTGTTCATTTTGATGAAAGGGGGTTTTCAACTTGGATGGGGAGTTTTGTTGGTGGTTTTTTTTGGATTTGTGAAGGAGGTGGAGACTTTGGCTTGGGATGGATTCAATGGAGGAATTGAAAAACTCCATGTTTGAAGGCTTCAAGTTTTGGAGGAAGAAACCAGGTTTTTTTTCTTGTTCTTGTTTTATTCAGTTTCAAATAGTTTAACCTTTGTTATGCATGTTTGAAAAATCTTGTTGAATGTGTGAGAAATCTTTGTAAGGTTGATTGAAACTAATAAAGCCCATGAGTTATTTCTTTGAAAATTTGCAAAATGGTTGAGATTTGGAATGAAAACCCAAAAGAAAACTCCTTTTCAAATTAAATTTTTAAACCCTCTTGTTGTTTGGATAAATTTGTTGAGATTGGAAAAATGTTTTGCTCATTTTCTCAATTGAAGCTGGAAATGTTAATTGAAATTTTTTCCCTTTCAAAATATATGTTGTTTATTTCCCTGTTATTTTTTTTATTATTCTGGTTTATACCAGAAAAGAGGGAAATGGAAATTTTGTTTTGAAAACAAAAATAAATAAAATAAAATTTTTATTTTGTGGGTGGGGAGATCAATCCCCCACCACCACCATCGCCGCCGCCACCGGCGGTAGGCTGTGCTGTGTGCCGAATGCGCACGGCTCCGTCGCCTGCAAGCGATGCCGCTGTGTGCAGAGCACATAACCCGACGACCACGGGGAGGCTGGGGCCGTGGATTAGGGCTTCGGCCTTCAAACAAAAGCAAATTCTTTTTTCCCTTTTTTTTAAAAAAAGGTTTTATTTTATAATTTTGTTAATGATATTTAATATTATATGCATAAAGTTAATATTATATATTAATATTTAATATTTAATATTAAATATTTAATAAATAATATTATATATGTAATATGTAATATTTAATATATGTATATAATATTTAAAAAAATTGTAATATGGGAATTTAAATCTTAATCAGTTGGAATATAATAATGGTATGTCAATAATTAAGACATTTAAATAATGATGTCTAATTGTTTTAAATAGGATATGTTTTAAAATAATTATAGCTTAAGTATAGATGAAATGGAATCGTTTTTTTTTTAAAAGGTTAATGTAATCCTTATCCAGGATTGAGCAAAAAGAATAAGAGTATTAAACTAATTCCTTAGATGGTGCCAAGCGAACATTAAATAAGTTGATGGTTATTGAAAAAAGTTGATTCTTTAAGCAAATATCTATACTTAGAAATTTTAATTTCGACTATCATGATTAATTAGTAAACCTTAGAATAGAGAAATAATGTGTTTAGAGGCATATGTTTAAAGGAAGTGAACCTTGAAGTGATTAGTTCATTGGTATAGATAAAATGAAAAATTGAGGTTTGACCAAAGGGTTTACTTAAAATATTGACTTTGTTTGATTATTTATTCTATAATGAATTATGAATTAGATGACTTAATTGAAATGATTTTGGATATAATAGTGAAACTTAGAGATAATGATTGGGATAGTTTAATCAGTTGTTTTTAATCATTAAATTTTGAGTATGGAACATAGTTGAGGAGCTAGGGATAGCGAATGGTTTATTTTAATCAGAGGACTTTATTTATCAACTGTTGATCATAATTAAGATATGTGATTGAGAAACGAAATATAATTATTGGTTTTAACTCCTTAAGTGGTCAACATGCTTAACTCACTATTAGGTATATTCGTTTTGGAATATAATTGAATTCAAGTAGAGATAAGATTAAGTTGATTTATTTAATGCTAAGTTGAAATCAAGACTGAAATCATTTAATCTGAATGTTTATTTTTCAAGATGTTTACTTATAGAATATGATTGCGGAACTGAGAGTAAAGGATGAACTTATTAATTAACCTAAATGTTTTATTAATCAAGTGATTTATCTATAGTATGTGATCAGGAAACTTAGAGAGAACGGTTGATTTAAATTTTAACCAGATAGCTGCATTATTAAAGCGATTTGATTATGAATATGGTTATGAAATGTGGAGTAGATGATCTATTCTTTGAATATTTCAATGTCATGAAAAGAAATGGGATCAATAGATCGGATAAATGCAAGTCATGAAATCTGTGTTTGACTGGATTTAGGAAATCCGAACATTAGCTTACCTATTTGTCTGAAATGTTTTCAGTGTTTAATTGTTCGCCTCTGATGTTGTGGAATGAGAGTGAATATTTAGAGAACCTTCCAGATATGGGTTCATTTTTTTGGTATGGGTGGTGGTACGTGAGTCAACCTTTGTTATGTATTTCGGTTTCCGTGTTATGAGAAAAGTTTGTTTGTTAAAATTACATCTTTAGTCATTTAAAGAACGTGTGATTATATGATTGTTGACTTTAAGTCATTTCTTGTTGATCATGTAAGTCTTCCAGTTGTGTTTCTTGGGGTGATGTTGTTGCCCTTGTGATTGGTTATTGTCTTTCTTGGGTAAGTGCATGAGACTTGTATCAGTGGAAACCTGGTTCTTCGTATGGGTCGTGTGACCTTGTGATTAAAAGTTGAGTTGTGTTTTTAGTTCGTTATGTGGGTTATCATTATGTTAGTCAAACTTGGGTTAGCCTTGGGTAGTGCACGCTTTGGTTTCAGTTTTGTGCATCTGTAGTGATGTGTTACCTGTTGAGGGTATTGATTTTGTGTGATATGTGTTAGTGCATTGGCTACCCTTGGCATGTGGTTGAGTTATGTGTTGTCGATAGGGGAGTGGCTTTCAAACGAGCGCCGGGCCCAAAGTGGTTCCAGGATAACTCGTGTGAGAGTCAGTTAATTAAGTGAAAATTAAAATAACTTACTAGGGAGAGAGTAGCTTTGAACATTAAATAAGATAATTTAGCCTCGCTCATTGGCTCAAGGGCTTGTACAAGACTTGAGATGAGTCGGGAAGGCCTGGAATGGAAAGATCGTTATCTTGTCTTTATGAGAGATAATCAATTCCGCTTTGGTGTGTATGTGGGGCTGGGAGTCGGTTGAGGTTTCCAGGATATCCCTAGAAGGGGGCCGGGACCTAGGAAGACTTGCTAGGAGATCCCATGTAACCTTTGCGATGACACTCCTCCTATGACAACAGTCGGTATGGTGTTGTACCATTAGTTTATTTTGTATAGTGATTATATTCGATTTTGTACTCTGGAAGCATTGTAGCCTTGACATTAAGTGATGTGGTATATGTTCTTGTTTGTAGTTCAATTTTTGTGTTAACCTGTGTCTAGTGGTAGATGGTCTTTCTAGGAAATCCTTGTTACTATCTCCTAGCACGGAGGGAGTGGGGCCTTTGGGTTCCACGTGGCCGGGTGGAGTGCATCTTATTCCGTTGGTTCTTCTTCTTGATTGTGTGGTCGTGATTTCCAGCTGGAGAGCTCGTTGGATGCAGTTGCTTTTCCGGCTTTGTTCTTTTCAGTTGATCTTTATTTTATTACCCCTCATTTGTTATTGAGGTGGAATTTGTAAATTGTAATCATGATTATTGGATTTACCTCATTCGGGGAATGAGTGTTGTAATCATATTGTTTAGATGTTGTTAATTGGAATCTTGAGGTATTTTTTATCCTTGTTGTAATTTATCTTGTATGGAATGTATGTTTTCTCATTTCCTTAAGTGATTAATGTTTTAGTTTATTTTAATGGTTGTTGTTGTTTGGGTTCTAAAGTAATCTTTATCTCATGGCCTTAGAGGTTGTTGGCAATATGTATTCAACTTCATGTTATTTGTTCCAAAAAAAAAAAATTGGTACATTTAAGTAATGTATTGCAACTTCCTCTAGGGCTGCATGGTGGGGCATTACATATTAATTGACTCAAATTTTGTAGTACATGGAGATTCATTGTACAATTTTGATAGATGTGGTTCAATATTTGACACTTTAGGTTCAATATGTGTTTCTGGCTCTGACAGATGTGGTTTAGTATTTGAAAAATTTGGTTTAGGCTCTGATAGATGTGTGTTTCTGGCTCTGAAAAATGTAGTTTAGTATTTGAAAAATGTGGTTCAAGCTTTGGAAAATGTGTTTTACCAATTTTTTACCTTAAATATGAGGTTTCTAAGTGAATTTTCATTTTGGACAGTTTTAGTTTTAGGAAAAAAAATACAACACACTCAGAATACAAATTTTGGCTATTGAATCTTTGTCACTTGGGTAAAAGTCTTAAGGTCCAAAGCCCCAATGGTTCCGCTGGCTAGAATGGACTCAAGACAATTAGAAGCAAGCACAACTTAGCTAATCATGAAGGTGTGTAAATTTGCAGTAGGCCCACCTCATAGTAAAGTGATAAATGCTTTGAAAGATTGGATAGTTAAACAATTATAAATAATTTTTCAATGCCTTTCTATACAAGAGCAAATAGCTATAAGCCACGGTGGCACAGGCTTAATGGCACAGACACACCTTCTTTTTCTCCTTGAGAGGCTATTGCTAGCAACCCAAAAAGATTTTTTCTTGACTCAAGGGAGGACATGGTGAGTAACTTCAGGCAATGATACTTGTACCTTGCACTACTACAAATCACAACCAAAAAGGACTTTAAGCTTCTAAAACAATTGGTTCGTAGTGGAGGAGCTTTGTAAACACCACTGCCTACATGACTATAAGATTGTAATCTCAAAACTTTGTGTCCATAATTACCCAAAACCACGAAGGAATGCATGGCAAGTCATGAGTGGATTGAGCTCAATTTTTTTCCCCCCCTTTATATACCTCACTGGTAAAAACGTGTGTGAGCTCGAACCCTGGGGTGAAGAACTCCCAGACATGCCTCCTAACAAAAAGGGAAGGAATAGTGTTGCTATTTCTCCTCACCCAAGATCATACTAGGTGCAAGGGGAGTAGATATGTAGACAACTCCTTTGGTGTAAAACAAGAAAAAGTGCAAACTAGAGGTATTTCTCGTCACCCTAGATTGCAAAGTGCAAAAGGAGAGGATATGTAGAATTTAGTCTACCAAACATGGCAAACACAACAAACAAGCTAATTTTAATTGCACCAAGGATTGAAATATGTGGTTCAATTTTTAAAGCACAAATTGAAAGTGTGAAGATTGTCTTGTTCAATTTTAAGCACCAAGGGAAAATGAAGATTGCCTTGTTCAATTTTAAGCACCAAGGAAAAATGAAGCTTGTCTTGTTCAATTTTAAGCAACAATGGAAAATGAAGATTCTCTTGTTCAATTTTAAACACCAAGGAAAAATGAAGATTGTCTTGTTCAATTTTAAACACCAAGGGAAAATTAAGATTGTCTTGTTCAATTTTAAAACCCAAATTGAAAGATGATAGTTGTAGGTTATTTTTAATGCACCAAAATGAAATATTCAAGTTGTAAATTTTAGTGCACCAAAATGAAATGTTCTACTTGTGGGTTCTTTTTAACACACCAAATGAAATGTGAAATAAATTTTAATTCACCAAATTGAAATGTTCAAGTTGCAGTAAATTTTAGTGCACCAAAATGAAATGTTCGAGTTGTGGTAAATTTTAGGAGCACTAATTTGAAATGTGAAATTTGTTGATTTTAAAAATACCAAACTCAAATGTTAGACTTCTCTTAATGTCACAAGTTGCCCAAATGTTAGCCCAAAATATCAAGAAACAAACACACGTTAGAAGTTAGGCAATCCGAAAAATATAGAAACAAATGATAATAAGAGATAATCCTAATTTCTGGTTTTTGTCTTGAAGAAATGACCTGATTCACAATATGCACATTAGAACCCACTTTTCAGTGACTACAAAAACTTAACAATCTGATTAGCGGTTTGAAAGTTATGCCTGTTTTATTATAGGTTGGTATTTTCAAAAAATGCAAAGAGGAGTAAGCAGCCTCACCAAGTGATTAAATCTATATGAATTAATTCTCTAATCAACAAATGAAACCAAATTTATTACTAACAAAATTTTAAAAATGTGTAGCAATAATATTACAGTCCAAAAGTAGAAATTTGTACAAATATACGAATTAACAAATAAAGTGTCTGAAAAATACTTTTTTTAGGTTAAAATGTTATCCTACACCAAAATAGGGGGTATAATTATGAAAAATTGTCCCTCAGCCCTTCTGAACGCAATCATGATGTTTATTTTTTCTTGAAAGGCTCCTAAAAAGTGATTTTGAAAATCTCTTAAAAGTACATGTTACTCGCAAGATAGAAAATACTAGAAACTTGCAAACAACAAGGTTAGTAAAAAATGTTAGTACATTCACGTTAGGTTCACCAAAATGTTGACAGGGAAAATTAGGAGGAATGCATGAATCATCAATAACAACCACAAAACTATCTAATTCAAGCCATAGAGACCCTAATCTAACAATGAAGTACAAGATGACAATAGAAATTGAATGATAAATCAAATATACCTCAGCTCCTATGTCAAAGTTGATTCCCCTCCATTGCTCTTCTCAATTTTGCTTGTTTGCTCTTAGACATGAAGTGTGCCCAATCTGTAATAAGCTCAATGTAGATGTAAAATAGAAAAAACTCAAAGAATGTGGTTAGCCATCAAAGAGATATGAGGGTTGCTTTTATAGAAATGATTGATTTGAATGGATGATCAAGATTAAGAGGTGGATGATCAAGATCAAGGGTCAAGAATCCTTGAGAGGAATTGATAAACAAGTTAATTGATTGCAATTGGCTACAAGATTTTAGTTAACTGTTTGCATGAAGAATTGATTGAAGAGTTAAGGGATTTGATTGCTTCATTAACTCACATTGAGTGGGAGTGAATTGATTTGATTGAGGAGAGAAGTAGAATTGATTAGTCAGTTGACTGAGAGAAAGTGTTCATTAAGAACGAGGTGGAAATGCATGAGATTAATAATTAATTAAATGAATTAATTACTAGAGGAATGTGCAAGATTAAATTTATTAAATAAATAAAATAAATAATTTTATTTATTTTGGAAGAAGATAATATTTGAGAAATAAATTAAATAATTTAAAATAATTATTTAATTTAAGAAGTGAGAACTTGCATGAGTATTTAATAATTAAATAAATTTAATTGTTATTTACATGTGTAAGATTGAATTAATTAATAAAATAAAATAAATGATTTTATTTATTTTTAGAAGAAGATAATGTTGAAGAATTAAATTAAATAATTAAAACAATTACTTAATTTAAGAAGAGAGAATTAATTAAATAATAAATTATTTAATCTTGGAGATAAGGACTATATAAGGAATTTACATGAGTATTTAATAATTAGTTAAATGAATTAATTATTAAAGGAATGCACAAGTGAGATTTAAATAAATAAATTAAATGTTTTATTTACCATTAATGAAAGGATAATGTTAAGAGATTAAAGAATAATTAAATAATTAAAGTAATTGTTTAATTTAGAAAGTGGGAAAGTGGATAATTAAATAATAATTATTTAATTTTGGAAGGGATAATAGATGATTAATTAAATAATATTAATTTATTTAATTAATTTAGAAGAATAAAGATAATTAAAGACATAATTAAATAAATTATATTTATTTATTTAATTAAGAAGATTAATAAGAATTAAAGACATAATTAAATAAATAGGATTTATTGCATTAATTAAGAAGATTAATGATAAAATGAATTAATTAAATAATATAAAGTCATTCAATTAATAGTGGAATATGCATTACTGATAATAATTAAATAATTGAAACATTATTTAATCATTAAGAAATGACAATAAATGGTGCTAAAACATTACTCGCAGACTAGGACAATTTTAGTTATCTAGAATATGCATCAAGTAGATGATCATTACAAAAATCTTATACATGTCATAGGAAATTTTTAATTATCATAGGTACACCATCTTTTTTTTTTTTTGATACGTAAGATTTATATTTTATTAATATATTAGAAAAGATATACATATTGTCTGCAATGTAGGGAATATCCATCGAACCACCAAAGAAAACTAAAACCCCTACCACCCCAGGAAACACTCAAAAACTAGAGAAAAATTGTCAGCCACCTTGCCCATTACAAAACCCAGCGCTAGAACTATAGCCAAAAAATAAGAAAAATTTAGACACATAGGCCGAACCTCAAAGGAACTCGTTCAAGTCTGCAAACGTAGAGAAGTCTTCTACCCATTCCAATCCCTCCTCTGCCACCAACCCTATCTTTCGTTTCAGAAATTCAACGGCCATTGCCGAGACCATCTGGTGCCTCATAAGCTCAACCCCCTTCAAATCTAAGAGAAAGGGATAGACCTTCATTGCTTCATCCATCTTCCACAGGAGCTCCAAATAAGAGGGATGTAGAATCCCTTTTCCCATGAAGGCTACTTTCAAGGTCTCCTCCAGACCGCCCAACAAGTCACCACAGAATAAATTCACCATCAATTCTCTAGCATCCGCCTTGGACACTGCAACGTCCAGAATAGTAGCCAAGAATTGTGAGGATATGTAAGCATTATCCCTTGCATACTTCTTTCTGGCCAAGTGACTCTTTCCTAAAACCATTTTAACTGCTACCAAGACTAGGGGATCACCCATGAGCAAAATGCGTTTAAGCCTTTGATCTATGATTTTCATGAACGCCGCTTGCCTCTCTGTCGCCACCAAAGAAATAGGAGTATCCACGTTGAAACATTCCAACCCCTCCACAGAGACTGAAATAATGAATTTTGAATGGCTCAGCTTCGCCATTATTGTCACCCTAGCCGAAAAACCACCTGCACAGAGACAACCAACATAATTTTTTTTTGAAAAGCACTCAAATGAATTGCCACCACCCACCAACATTATTAAAGCTCGCAATTGACAAGGCTGAACCAAGACACACAAGTGAGGAACAATGATGATGCAAGGCAATCCGTCCTTGCATGTGGTTTTCGTCCTCCAAAAATAGGCTTTAACCATGGCATCACCTCGTAATAAAGACCGACTGCCACCAAGCCGATTTGCATGATCTACCATAAACTCTGTACCCTTCGTGCCTCACCATTTGGCAAGGCCATCACATTTCACTAAAACGGTGGCCATCTCCATGAAGCTCCCTTTTTTGAGTTGACTTAGACCCCTTAAAAATCCCTCTGCCAACGACCACCAAACTAAGATGCCTTAGGCTACCGCAAGAAAAAAAGGAAGAAGTGATGTGGCCATACCACGTGTCTGACATCCTTCACACCCCCGTCAACACCCCTGTGTCCTCTCACTCCGCCACCAAATCTTCCACCAAATCACTCAACCGTGCGAGTGGGTGAAGGAGAGAAGGAACGGGGGGCACCCTACCTCCCGCATAGGTACACCATCTTTTATCTTTTAACAAGACTATATTTGTTGATTCGCTTCATTGTAATATTAAACTATTAATAAATACCCAAATTGGGGTGGCTTCCAAACCTATTATCATAATACTTCATGACATATAATGCAAGTTCATGTATAAAAACACTTTTATGTGTGGTTGTAACCATTCTACTTCACCGATAGGAAATAGAATAGGGAATTCCATGTTAAACAACCCTTCTATTTTGTATTCATTAATTGGTTAGAGGAAAATATAGGGCCAATAAATTATGATGATTGAGTTTGTACCATGATTATTGACAAATCTCCTCATTTCTTCCATTTTTTCTATGTTGTATCAAATCTAGATCTAAAAGATGAAGGTTGATGCTAAGGTTCTTCTTGTTCATTAACCACACTATAATCACATGCATCTAACATGTATTCATCATAAATATGAGATTACACAAATTGTAGGTTAGAGAAATCCATCTCTTTTTATAGTAGTTTAATGATTGAATTCTCATCAAGTTCCACATATCTCTATAATAATTATATCTTGATTTATATCGAAATGCAACCAATACATGTGAATTTTCGCATAAGAATTGTAACATCTACATTGGTATTATGCCTTCTCATAATCAAAATGTCAATATCAAATATTTGTTATGGAATTTTCCATGCAATTCTAGCTATATCCTATGGAAAGCAATTGAATGTCCCTTGTATTTATATTGATCATCTCGTGAATTTGTATCTTGCATGATTGGATTGACTCTAGAAATAAACATCTCCTCATCTTGTGTAATCACCTACATAAGGTTTCTCCGTGGGATCCATGTTATTTCATTTCGATAATCAATGTCTATTTTTCTTGTATTGACATCAAGTGCAAGAAGGCCCTTCATTTGAAATAGTAACTTTTAGTCGAAGGTACATGCCTCTTAACAAATATAACACATTTGAATGATAGATAGCTAATCTATTGTATCACAAAATGATTTTTATTTTTCACACAAGTTGTCACTAATTTTAACATGGGGATGACAAATAGCATATGGTGTAGATAATGCTCCATCACCATTAGGGTTGTCGATAGATGCAAAGTTTGTTTCAAACACATCTACCCATATATTAATAGCTTCATCTAAATCAAGACCATCTCATAGTGTATGTTGATGCAAAACAACTTCATCATCATAATATTGTGAACAAAAAAATGGATTGTCAATTATAAGGGTTTTCTTCATTTGGATATGGATAAGACCACAAATATTGACCTCATGACAAGTTGATTCAGTTTTATCTCTCATTGTCACCACTTATTATGGTGGATGTGACACTTTCATGGGAGTGTAGGATGAATTTAGAGGAGTGCCTTATTAAGATAATATATAAACACCATTAAATTGTAGGCATTATTAGTGAGTGGGAGAAAAATAAATGTCATAGATCATGTCCATGTTCTCAAGATATTGTGAAAGATGAAGATCGTGCATAATTAATAGAATAATGCAAATAATCAATATTGTTTTCATTGTATAGGCTTTCACAATTCACCCTATTGGTGTTTGATGTCATAGATACATCATGCTCTTGAATGTCTCCTACAACTTATGTTTTTGTTTCTCTTAGATGATAATTTTCCTATCTTTTCCTATTTATATCTTCACACTTAGAAGCATACAAATATTGAGGACATATATTTCTATTTTGGCATGCAAAATTTACAATATTATAAACATCCACACCAATAGAAATAGGTACAATATCATTTATAAAATTATATTATATTTTATAATACCATTTCTCTTATTTGATTCTATTTCTCCCTTCTTCATCTATTTATATCTTCACACTTAGAAGCATACAAAGATATTTGAAACACATTTGTGTATTGGTATGTGGAAGCTACACCATTGTCAATAACCATGTGAGTAGGAAATACATTTATATTTTCTTAATTTAACTTGTAAAAATCCATAGGCAAGGGAATATTTTTATCATCGCATCATTGACATCTCTATATCTGAATTATCCTCCTTTATGTGATTCAATTACTATAGGGGACACACTATTTTGGAATACAAAATTATTTAATTTAAGGTTATTGTTGTCACATGAAACTGCACCCTATTGAACATGAGGTTCAACATTCCAATGACACAATGGAAATGACCTCAAGGTGTGGGACTTTGTACATATGAGGTCGAATCTTCAGAGAAGGCTAGCTTCATCTTTCATTCCAAGTACAATGTGTTGGTCCAACCCAACACATGAAATCCTACCACTAACCTACTCTAATACCTCATAGGGGAAAAGGGGAAGAAGGAATGCATGAAAGGGAAATGGGAGGTGGTACACCAAGATGGAAAAGTCATTTCTTCTTGTATGAGATTGCACAACAATACTGTTGAAGAGGGACTAGGGGACTCACATAGATCTCTATTTGGTTAATTCCCAAAGGCAAGCATGGAGGTTAGGGTTTGATAGAGTGTTGGAAGGAAAGAGATATTCTCAAGCAGCAACCACAAACAATTTAACTCAAACATGTATGCATAGAAAGAGAGAACAAACACTTAGATATCTAGGTAATGAGCTTACACAAACATAAACAAGTCAAGAAGAGGAAAGCTTAATCGATTTCATTGATGTAGAGGCAAAAAATCCAATCTTTACAATCACAAAGATGCAAAATGCATAAGTCTGCCACAAAAAAACCTTGGAGGAGCTAGAGGAAGAACCCTTAGAAATAAAAAAAATCTTACCTTTATAGATTAGGAATAACTTAGAACCACGAACCAAACCCTAACTCTATCTAGGGTTAACATTAAAGTATGTGCATGAAATGATAGATCCATCACGTGAAAATTGCAATTAGGGCATGGATCTGTCAAAATGGACAATACATTAGCAGTAAATGAGCATGGGCACCCATAAAATCCACTTACAAAAGTTAGGGAAAGCAATAAATGTTGTCCTTGAAGTCTAGAAATTAAAGTAGGCCGCTCAGAAAGGTAGCTCAAGCATTAATGGTTTCACCCAAAAAACACATCAAATACATTACATGGTTGGGGCATCGGGCTTAAAAGAAAACCCTTGCTATGCATTAAATGGTTTGGAGCCGTGCAAGAGCAACTTCGTTAGGGATTGGGCATCAAGCTTGCTTCATACTTTATACTTCATTTGCATCTAACCGTTAGGGAACAGGCTTCGGGAGTTCACCATACCACATGCTAGGAAGGAAAAAGAAAGGAAGAGGAAGGAGGGAACTGTGAAGGAGGCTTACGCCTTATCACAAATGCAAAAAGGGTAAAGGGGAAGGCTGATGCTTGAAGTATGAAGGGATTCATCAAGGTTGGAGGTATGAGCTACCTCTTACCAAAGAAAGTAATATGTAAAGGAGAAGGTTGAAGCCTAAAGTTTGAAAACTTGACACTTAGCTAAATTTGGAAGGAAGGGATGAAATTGAGAGAGAAGAAAGGTGGAAGATGAAAGCTTGATGTTTGGAGACTAAATATGTTTCGAGGATTAGGGATTGAGGATCGAGGATCAGGGTGCGGAAGGGAGCTCTACCTCTTACCGCATAAAGTAAGAGTTAAGAGGGAAGGATGATGCCCAAAGTTCAAAAAGTTGATACTTAGAAAAACCTCAAAAGACCTATCAGAACTTCAGGGATCAGAGAAGGGGTTTAATTCCTAAGATGAAAATATAGGAGATAAGAGGGAAGCACGACTCCCAAAATTTGACAAATCAAAACTTAGGAAAATCTTGAAGCCTCTTCGGGACTTTGGTGATCAGGGTAAGGCTTAAGGATTACCAAGAGAGAGTGGTAAGGGTTAAAGGGTAAGGCTGATGGCCAAAACCCAAAACACTTAGAAGGAAAGGAAAGGCAGAAGGGTGAAGAAGAGAAGGAGCAGGAGCAATGAAGAAGGTATGCTAGTATTGAAGGGAAGAGAAAACCCAAAAGCCCAAAAACTTAGGACTTAGCCAATTTTAGAACCCTTCAAGGAGAAATTCATGCAAGATGGCCCATATGGGATCTGCATGATGGACTATATGGGATCTCTCAAATCAATTATCAATGATGGGTCATCAAGGGTGGCATGAAATGATAACATTTATGGTGATTTATGAGGGATGATTGCTTGCTAATCATAGAATCCAAAGGCCTTTTCAGTCCATTGGGCATAGAATCATAAGGGAAAATATTCAATAATTAGGCCTCCTAAGGGAAAAAAAAACATGTCTAGGTTGCACTTGGTGGAAAGCAGAAAACTAGAAAAAATCATTCCCATAAGGAGAATGCAGGGTGTGCAAAGCACTTCATGGAAAGAAAAATATTAACAATATGTACATTAAAATAATAGGAAGAAAAAAATGGGAATTTTCCTCTGTCAAAGATGAACCTTCTGAAGGAGCTAATCTCCCTCAAACCATGGTTGCAAACCTCAACTAGCTGTAACCACTGAAAACTGTTGCTAGAATGCATGAAACTGCACAAGATGCCTGCAAGGTGAAGGGCCACTTCACTGTAAATTTTCCATTGCAAGGGAACCATATAATGCAAGTGTCAGACTCATTTGACATTGGCGCCTCAAGTGAACATACAACAACAGAGGTGAACCTCTTTGAAGATAGGTCAACATCCAAGAGAAAACCTTCTATAGAGGGAAGAAAACTCTCCTCACAAAAGGATAAACTAATACTATCACCGCTGACCTCCTCATTGCATAAACTGAAATAGAAAGGGAAAGTTTCTAGCTCACATGGTGATGCAAAATATGTTTAGCTCATATGTTGATTTGCACAAAGAGTCTCTTCTTCATGCACCTCAAATGAAAAGCTTTGAAGCTTAGGCATACTATCAAATTAAGCAACAGGAGCATCACTCTCCAGGAAAATGTGTGGTTGCTCAATGGTGGATTTTTTAGCATGTTGGTCCCATGTGAAGCATTCTAACTCAGTCACATTATCCCTAATGTCAACCGTCACATCTTCATCTTGAATGAAGACCTCATATTAAAAATTGCAACTTTAAGCAATAGCGAAAAACCAACATATACCGTAATTACTTATATTGATGCACACTTCATCAACACATACCTCAGATTTGTGAGACACTTCTGGTGAAGAACTAAATTCTTTAGATTGTCTCTCTATTTTGATTTCTTCTTGGCAACTGGCTGCAACAGAAATAGACTCTTGGCATGAAATGGCTGCCACATCCTCTGTTGTCTCCTCACTCTTATGTTGTTTCCCTCTTTGCTCCTCTTTTGGGGGGGGGGGTGATTTGATATTTAGACTTTAAAAAAAAGGTTTCTATAACATCACAAAAGAGGTCCTCGACCTCAGAATTGCAGACCTCAATAGATTGGGGATCTTCAGATCCATAATAGCAGGGGATAAACATGTCTATTGTTTCTCCTTCAAAACCTTGGAGTTAACTTCATCCATCAAGTTGGAACCAAGTTGCTCAAAGGCTTCTGTTACTATAGGTATAGGTGATCTCTCCTCCTTGTTTTCAAAAAAACAAGGGAGGACATTAAATGAGAGGACTGATTCCTCTACTATATCAATTTACTTTACCTATTTTGTGTCTTGCTATTGCAATTGGTCATCTTCAACCTTTTCTTGCAGTAGAAAAAAACATTAATTATCTAGAGCACATGAAGGCTCTTCAAGAATAACCACTTCACTCCTAGCCTAGAATATTTCCCTCTTTTGTTCCTTTGACTAGCTTGGTCCCATACAACTGGTCCACCTTTACAAAGTGAAATAACAATAGAGGGAGAAAAATGGTCAGAAAACCATTGGAGATCTTGTTAAAGCTCTGAAAGGGGCTACTCAATAGGAGTAAAGAGTTGAGCCTCCTCAAGGATCAGTTCTTGTGAGGAATGGATGCTCTCAAAACTTGGTATCTCTAACGTAGGAGATCTACTTGATGGCTCAAGAGGCTCAAATGGAGTTTCAAGGGGCCAGTTAGGGTTCTTGAAACTAACAAATAGGTGCTTACACACCTCCTCCATAGTAGTTTGTTTTGGAATTGGTGGAGGTGTTTGTCTGAAACTAAGCACACAAGGGGTTGCTTGAGTCTTAGGCATTTGAGCTAGAGAAAGGGAAAGTATGAGTTGTTCTTGCCTAAAAGCAATGTTCCTTGTTGTATACTCCTCTTGCTTCCTTCTTTGTGACTCCAACTACTGTTCATACCTCCACTGATCTTTCATCTTTTATTGTGGATGGCGATTTTGATGGATAAGCTCATCTTGCTATGGGAAATAACCCTCATGCCTATGATAGGATTGATTAGCCCACTCCTATTGTCAGTCAAACTCTTGTTGCTCCTTAAGATCAATCATCTATCTATGGAGATCCCTCAACATGGACATGAGTTCACTCTCATTTTGGGGTTGAAAGGAAGAAAAAGGAGCCTCCTAGGATTGTTGATAGGGATGTGTAGGTGTCTACGAAGCTTGAGCAAGGGTGGGTGGGTGGTAAGAATTATGAGAAGATTGAAAACCCACAATAGTAGGGTTTTTTGAAATGAAAGGGGAGGCATAAAAAGCCTAATATGGCTGATTGGGAGGTGAAAAGTTGGTATTTTCATGGTATGGGGAAGTGTACAAGTCATTTCCATTAAAATTGACATATTTATGCATGGGAAGAACATGAAACACTTTGAAATGAATTATAAATAAGAGCAAAGGACTACCAAACCAAATATTTTGGGTACATACCGGTAGAGTCACCCAAATGATATTGCTGAGTCACCAAGTGCTTGAAGAATGCCTCCAAAGGTTGAAATGTTGAAGAGCACCACTCCCTCAACAAAATGAAGTAAAACTGGGCTACTTGAACTAGCAGATTTATCTTAGAGTGGTCATGGTGTTTGAGATATGTCTCCAAAGGAAAGATGTGTTTGAGAAAATACCAAATTCTTTAGTGGAGAGAAAGTAGTCCCATCAGGCATGCCAAAAACTGTTGTCACATGAAATTGCACCCTATTGAACACGAGGTTCAACATTCTAGTGAAACAATGGAAACAAACTCAAGGTGTGGGACCTTGTGCATATGAGGTCGAATATCTAGAGAAGGCCGAATTCCTCTTTTAATCCAAGTGCAATGTGTTGGTCCAACCCAACACATGAAATCCTACCACTACCCTAATTAACAACTCACAGGGGAAAAGGGGAAGAAGGAATGCATTAAAGGGAAATGGGAGGTGGTACACCAATATGGAAAAGTCATTCCTTCTTGGCTGAGATTGCACAACAACACTGTTGAAGAGGGACTAGGGGACTCACATAGATCTCTATTTGGTTGATTCCCAAAGGAAAGCATGGAGGTTAGGGTTTGATAGGGTACTAGAAGGAAAGGGATATTCTCAAGCAGCAACTAAAAACAATTTAACTCAAACATGTATGCATAGAAAGAGAGAAAAAACACTTAGATATGTAGGTAATGAACTTACACAAACATAAAAAAGTTAAGAAGAGGAAAGATTAATCAATTTTATTGATGTAGAGGTAAAAAGTCCAATCTTTACAATCACAAAGATGTAAAATGCATAAGTCTACCAAAGAAAAACCTTGGAGGAGTTAGAGGAAGAAACCTTAGAAAGAATAAAAATCTTTCCTTTATAGATCAGGCATAACTTAGAACCATGAACCAAACCCTAACCCTATCAGGGGTTAACAATGAAGTCTGTGTGTGAAAGGATGGAGCCATCCCATGAAAATTGTGATTAGGGCATGGATCTATTACAATGGACAATACATTAACAACAAATGAGCATGGGTGCCCATAAAATCTACTTGTAGAAGTCAAGGGAAGCAATAAATGTCATCCTTGAAGTTCTGAAATTGAAATAGTCCACTTAGAAAGGTAGCTTGAGCATTAATGGTGTCACCCAAAAAACACATCAAATACGTTGCATGGTTGAAGCGTCAAGCCCAAAAGAAAACCCTTGCTATGCATTAAATGGTTTGGAGTCATGAAAGAGAAACTTCATCGAGGTTTATGCATCGATCCTTCTTCATACTTTATACTTCATTTGTATTGGACCGTCGGGGATCAGGTTTTGAGAGCTCACCATACTGCATGTTAGGAAGACAAAAAGAAGGAAGAGGAAGGAGGGAACCGCGAAGTTTGAAAAGGTCACCCTTTTTGGTCTTCAAAGGTTGGGAAGGAGGCTTACACCTTATTGCAATTGAAAAAAGGGTAAATGGGAAGGATGAAGCTTGAAGTTTGAAGGGAGTCATTAGGGTCAAAGGTATGAGCTACCTCTTACAAAAGAAAGTAAGAGGTAAAAGAGAAGGCCGAAGCCTGAAGTTTGAAAAATCAACACTTAGCCGAATTTGGAAGGGATGGAAGTGAGAGAGAAGAAGGGTGGAAGAGGAAATTATGATGTCCGAAGGCCGAAGATGTTTTAGGGATCGGGGTGCAGGAGGGAGCTCTACCTCTTACTGCAAAAAGTAAGAGTTAAGAGGGAAGGACGATGCCTAAAGTCTGAAAAGTTGATACTTCAAAAAATATCAAAAGATATATTATGACTTCATGGATTAGAGAAGGGGTTTACTTCCTAAGATGAAAAGATGGAAGGAGATAAGAGGGAAGCTTGACCCCCGAAGTCCAACAAATCAAGATAGGCAAATCTTGAAGCCTTTTCGGGACTTTGGTGTTGGGGTAAGGCTTAAGACTTATCGAGAGAGCAGTAAGGGTTAAAGGGTAAGGTTGATGGCCAAAACCCAAAACACTTAGAAGGAAAGGAAAGACAAAAGGGTGAAGAAGAGGAGCAAGAACAATGAAGAAGGTATGCCGGTATGAAGGGAAGCGAAAACTCGAAAGCCCGAAAACTTAGGACTTAGCCAAAACCCTTCAAGGAGAAATTCATGCAAGATGACCCATATGAGATCCTCAGGTCGGTTATCAATGATGGGTCATCAAGGGTGGCATGAAATGACAATAGTTACATTTTAGTTTTTTATTTGTAAATACATAAAATATTAGTATTATAAGCTATTAATTAGTAAGCATTGTCTCATGTTAAAATTACTCAAATATATTGAAAATTGAGGTAGTATTTAAGTTATTCCAAATTATAGCCATTCATTTATTAGATATGAACATAGTAAAGAGACTACTTATTTAAACTAAAAATGTTATATAAAACTATCACCCATGATATTCACAAGATATCTACCAACATTAGATACACACTATAGAATCAATAACTTCTATACAATGTATACAAAAAGGAGCAACCATATTATGAAATAGTCCAGTATAATTATAATGGTGGACAATAGTAAGAGAATTTTTTGACATAGCATGTGAGATATACAAAATAATTATTCTATCATTTTTATTCAAACCACATAGAATCATACATCTACTAGCCAAATTAATGACCAAAATAAATCAAGATATACTTTCTTTCATTAACAAAATTAGTGGTTTATACCTCGTTATTACACATTTAATCATAAGCTATGAATGAAAATTATCTAATTTAGCATGTATGGAGAGCATAAAATACCTAAAAACCAATTGTTATTTAACTTTCCATGGATCTATTTTATGATTTGTATGTTAATGCACAACTATTTGGCTCCAAAATCTAACATTAGAATAGTTGCATTATCAAAAAATATTGCACATATAGGATCAACATAGTCTTGAAAGAAAACCATAAATATGTATTTTAATCACATTAGAAAATAATCACACTTGGACTAGTTTCATTTACCACCAACAACATCTACCACTTTTTTTACATTAAAATATTAACATTCATTAATGAGAATGTAGGGTAAGTAATTTTTTTCATCTCATCGATAGAATAATGTTGCCATAAGAATATTTTTTGTGGTTGTTGGAGTTGATATCGAACCCTACATTTCCCAGGAATCATCTGTAACCAAAACACCTATCACATTTGAAGAGAAAAAGCCATGATTGAGTGTTATACAACCTTGAGAGAAGAATTGATCCACACAAGAATCTAATATAGAGATTAATAAATGTGAATACCTAGATGTGAATAAATACAAAGTACAATAATGAATTCTTATAAAAGCTAAAAGAAAAACCTAGATGAAGATTTGTTTAGATTATGACAAGTGTCCTAATCCTATGCAATGAGATAAATCACAAAATGCAAAGAAAAGAGGGTATGACAATCACAAACTAGCAAGTTGCATTATGCTAGGATCCATACCCAAGGTTTTCATAACTCATGAGCTAAAAAAGTCTGATATTTTATACGTGAATCATGAACCAAAGGCACATCGGGCTAGTGAAGTTCGATATTCACTAAGTGAGCCTTTAAAACAAACATAGCAAAATGAAAAACACACAAGGACTAGTTAGGACCAGTTTTCACTAGGTGTGTACCCATGTCAACCATACCAAGAGTTATAGTCCCAATAACTCTGATAAGGTGCTACATAAATAATAAAAATGCTATGCCAACACATCACTAAGTATAGCTCGTGTGAACAATGTGAAGCATAATATTATGCTAGTGCATCACTGAGTCCAATAGGTGTGAACAATGCGAAGCACATAATGGAATGTATGCCCCCACCTTAAATTAATTGGAAAACACCATGTTGTGAGCAATTGCTTTAAGGTAGAAAATGATAAATGTCATGCAATAAGGTCATGGGAGATTATTTAGAAAGACCTATGCCAATGATATGTTTCCAAATAAAGCTGACTCATGATAAGGTGTTTCCCCCAATGTAATACAACAAACAACACAAAAGATGAATACATAAGGGATCCACAGATTCAAGGTCAGTATGCATCTTTACTACAATAATGTAAATGAGCCCAGAATTGACTTCATTCCCCCAAATACTTGTGGAACTATGAACACAATGGAAGAATGACACATAGAGAAACAAACAAAATTTTGGGTCAAAATGGAAGAGACCTAAATGTCTCAATGCCTTGCATCATCCCCAATAGGAAAACACAAGGCAACAAAGAATAATGTTTATGAAATAATGAAGAATGGAGATACAAATAGATGAATGCCACAATAGATTTGTTTCCTTTGTATCCTTGTGCCAACAAAGCAACAAGGGTCCTCCAAAGAACACTTAGAAACAAAAAGACACACCAAGTAGTACAATATGGGAGATCACATCACATGTAGGAAAACATGAATAACACAAAAAGCAAACATAAAGGAGTACCACACATGTGAGATGATCTAAAGCAAATCATCTACATCCCAATCTTGTTCATCATATATGGAAGGTGGACAAAGTTAGCCAACAATACTACAATAAGTGTCGTACTAGGAGCATCACTAGGTTCAACATGTGGTGAATCACTCTCATCGGGAGGATCATCATGGTTGCCCCCATCTAAATCCATAGAATTTGAGAACAACAAAGATAGTTCCTTATGCACTTGTTCATCAATCTTAACATATTCATTCTCATCATCCAAACTTATCACAATGGGTGGTTTAATGAAAATGTCAGTTATGTGTTCTTGTTTCATTCTTTGTTTTGGTTGGGACAAGTAAGGTTCAATGTCCATGTTTTTGTGAAATTTTTAATTCATATTGATTTGTTTGCATAGGTGTTTGATCATCAAGTATTGTTTTATTGTTTTCACCCAACCAACGGGCAATAGAACAATGACTACACCTACGATCTTTAACATTTCTACTTCTTCTTGTGTGGTTTTTAATTTGTGAAGTTGTAAGAGTGGGTTTCTCAACTATTGGTCTCTTTTCTTCCCTTGGGGGAGGAACTAAAGGGACTGTTGGGGGTTGGGAAGCTGCTTTCTCCTTAGGTCTATAAGTTTGTTTCTCTTTTGGTGGCACAAAGGTAATCTTCTGATTGTCTTTTGGTCTTTTGTATGATATTGGTGGAGGAACTCTAGCATAAATACCTTGTGTACTTGGAAGAGCATTTTCTTTAGACATGGGTTCATCCACAACTTGTAGGGTGGGAGAAACAACCATAGCCTTAAAATTCTCAGGAATATTACTAAGGGAAACTCTATTTTGCACTTTGCATTAAATTTTTGATATGACCTAAAAAAGAAATCCTCACAAGGCTTAACAAGTTCCATTGGTTAAGGCTAAAAATAGTTTAATGAAAATTTTCCATGGGAAGCCAAAGGATTAAACCCACTATGATGCACTATATGTATTTGATTTTCAAATGGGAGCTTATGCACTTATGGATTATCGATGGAATGAAATTCATGGAGCATAGCCATGGATAACCTAGCTTCACATGAAATTGGTCATACGTCAAGATGATGGAGAATGATACATCTAATTATTTTGGCCCCACTTTGAGAGGAAGAGTGATTGAACCTATCATAGGGCATGGAAAACCATCCTGAGTTTTTAACCATGCTTTCAATTGTTCATAAGAATCTTGATAAAGCTCATGCACAAACAAAAATTCCTTAGTGTTCACATTCTCTAGACACATGGGATCAATGAGTATCCTTGGTGTAGGTTTATCATTAATACATATGGTGATATAGAGAGGACCATCTGACACATGTATAGATGCATCAATATGTGTGAAAGTAATGCTAGGTAACAAAGTGATTCAACCCTTATGAGTTTGGGCATCTATTAGGTTAATCATATCATTTAGATAATTCTCAACATCATTCTTATCATCACAAGCTTGCACAAAGTTGGATGTGTGATTTGGGATTGGATATGTGAAAATTTGGAAATTTTAATTAGGTGGAGCTACCGACTTGTTTCCTTTATCATTAACATCAACCAACTAGATGTGATTAGAATCGATGAGGTCTTGCACTTGATGTTTAAGACGCATGTATCATTCCATGTCATGTACAGGTGTATAATGATATTGACAAAATTCCTTTGGATTGAAATTTGGTGCTATAGGTTTTGTCGTTCCATAGGTCTAATTAGAGGTAACTGGATTAGATTCTTACTTAACAATTGTAACATACACCTCTCTTTGATAATTCATCCACTATAATTTTATGATTACTTATTCCTCATATTTAGTATATCATCATCACTAAAGTGGGGATGAAATGTAATTATAAAAATTGCTACCCTACAACTTCTTTTATCATGTTTTACACTCATTTTTGGTGTTCTCACTTGTATGTGTTTTTAGCCTTGTTTTAGCTCATGTTCACACCTTGTCTAACCTTGTGAATCTTCTTTTAGCTCTAGTTCACACTTGTCCTTGTATTCTTTCCTTTTTTTACTATCTATGTGCTTATGTTTCACCCTTTTCATGTGTTTTTAATGCGTAAACAATTTTCATCCTTTGCCATATGATTCTTATTGTACCAATCTAGAATTTATTTTTTGTGTTTTCATCTTCATGTGTATTTGACCCTTATTTTCCCTTATTTCTCAAATTTCAAAGATCTAATTGAATTAAAAACACTTCTAATCGGGTGAGTGCAAGAAGTTGGGTCCACTTTTTGGCCAAAAAAGTGGAAGCCTTTTTCCTTGAAAATCAAACATAGTCCAAAAATATTAAATGTAGGATTTTGTGTTTAGTTTTCAAGTATGTTATATTTTTATAGGATGTACAAAAATGACTTTTTAAAGTCATGTTTTGAGCCAAAATATGCACATGTACGACTAGCATAATTTGAATTAAATAGAATTATTTATATAATTCTTTTTGGGTAAATATGCGTATTATGGTGAATTTTGGCCAGGATATTTTAAAAAATATTTTTTAATTAATTTTTTTGGCCCCAATTGCTATTTTAAAAAACCCTCAAGTACGACTAACATAATTTGAGCTAAACTAATCATAAAATGATTTTATTTATTTTATTGTGTACCGAATGATGTCTAGATTGGTCACATATAAATTCTTCACTAAGTTTAAAAATCAAAAGTTATTAAAAAATACTAATACTTGTCATTTCAAGTTCATGAACCACTTTTCTCAAAAAAAATTAATAAATAGAAAAATATGTCTAATCATACTTATTTTATGTATTTTAAAACTAGAGATCATCATCTATAATGGGTTTTAATTTTGTAAAAAAAAAATCTAAGAAAAAAGTTATTATCCATATTGCTAAAGTTAGTTTTTCTCTTTCTATTTTCATGGAATTGTACTTGCAATTCTAAGGTTTAGGGTTGGGTTTCCAAGCCTAAAATAAAATGAAAAACATGGGTTTCAAATTTTATAAAACATGTACCCACTGTAAAATGTGTACGTGTTCTAAAAGGGAATGGGTACCCATTTCATTTTAAAATGCATACTCATTTAAAATAGGGTACCTGCTTCTATTTAAAACAAGTGCCCGTTTGAGAAAAACAAAATAAATACCCATTTTGTATGGGTAGGAGTTTAGGTTTGGGAGCCCGATCCTAAATAAGTACCAATTTTATAAATCGAGAACTCATTCCTATTAAATTTTTTTACTCATGATACTTCCACTAAAAATGTGATTATTATCTTGCTTTTACCCAATGGCCTTAGATCATTCTTATGCATTTTCTCCAAAAATTTGGGCGCCTTGACATTTAATGCCCCTTGCACCTTTTGGGACATGTGGGCCACGTAGTGGAATAATTGGTTTGGGTGAATATTGCCATCAAACTTCATGATAAACTAATTTATGAATTATGTACTATGTTTATAAATAGACCCTTCCCCCGCTTATTTTGACATTTAAATTTTGCTATCCTTGCAAGCTATCAATCTTGTATTTCTTCTTCTTTAGAATGTGGAGTCTTGTTATAGCCATTTGAGCTTTTGGAGCTTTGATTTAGTCCTCTTGTAGCCTTTTTCTCTTTCCATACCATTATGCTATCCATTTTCCTTCTCCCATGGCCATTAGAACCCCCATTGCTTGTACCTTTCTACATACCCTCTTCCTTTCACTATTATTTCCATCTTTTTGTTTACAAGATGTCTTATACATCCCTTTGCCTATATCCTAGATGTGTCCTTTGTGTTTTCTTTCTAGGTTTTGTTTGTATATACTTTTTTTGTCCACTATAACCATTGACATATTGCTATAATTTGAATATAATTATTTTCATTAATAGTGTTTTGTGGATTTATATGTTGGAAAATCCATAAGGGGGGTGATTGAGGTAGGCTCCCCTTTAACACTTTCTATTGTAGGTTTTCCTTTCTTTATGAGTGTTTGGGAGTAGATAAATGCAATGCACATACATTGAAAAAGTGTTTGTAGGTCTTCATTGAGTCTATGGGCATGGCTAACCTCATCCCTTTGTCAAAAGACACTTCTTAAGGCTTCTAAAATTCCCAAGAACTTTTTGCATCATTCTAAGCAATCTAGTTTCACATGCTTTATGGCTATCAAGTACACAAGTGCCACTTTTGACGATTGTAATGTTTCTTTTTCTAGTTTAATTTGTAGTTGTGTTTCTTCTTTCCAAGTTCATGTCCCTTGTTTAGATATCAATCCCAAGTCTTATGTGATCTCACTAGTTTAAATTAGGACTCTTTAATTACTAAAAGTCCTTAATTTTGATCTAGTTGAATACACAAAGAAATAAACCACTTGTTTAATGCACATTAGGGCTTAATTTTTATTCTTTTACTATATGAAGTATTATGAGAACCTTAACCTTCTTGTGTAAATATGAATGAACTCTTGCTCATGGATTGCTACCTGAGAACTTTGGCCTAGGGAATAGGCTTTGTGAAAGTATTTTTAGTTTGTGAAAGAGTTGTAGTGGTTGTCTTCTCATGTTCTAGTCTCTTCTAATGTGGTATGCTCTTGTGACTCCATCCATGAATGGTAGGTCCCATCTTTTGAAGTGACATACATGGTAGTTGTATAGTTCCATGTTTGATGGAAAGGTAGCCCCATGATGCTCTCTCTCACACAACTACTTCCAATTTTTAGGCATTTATAACTGTAGACATCCAAATTTGGACACTTAATTTATCCAAATTTATCACTTTTCATCTAAACATCCTCTTATCTGAGTTAATTAAGTAATATTATTATTATTTAATTAATATCTTTAATTCTGCCAAATCCCTAAGGTATTTAATTAATAATTAAATACCTTACTCTCCTTAATCCTCTTTTCATCAAATGAATTAAATAAATATTACATTTTATTTAATTCCTCACATGTCTTTTTCATCTAATCCTAATCCATCTCTTAATCTCTTCATTCGGATCACATCCTCCAACTTTTGCAAGTTGGCTTCTAATCCTCATTAACCCCTAATTATCCTCTAATTCTGATTAGTCAAACCTAATTAGTACCTTTGGTCAACTCTCCCCATCCCCAAGGAATTTTTAATTCCTTTTATTCTTCCTAGTCTCCTCTCTTCCCCATGTAATTTTTAATTCACTTTTATTCCCTTCTAGAATCCCCTTTTCCATGCATCTTCTAATCTTTGACTTGTCACATCAAGTCACATGTGACAAATTCCCACCTTTTGGGAACCTTGTCTTATCCACTAGATTCTTCCAATCATTGTGAATTTAAAATTCACTTTTATTCTCCCAAAGCTTTCCCCTTCCCCATGTGATCATTGAAAGGTCACATCAAAGTACTTGAAAGGTACATGTCCTTCCTCCACATTATGTACCTCCCTTCCACATCATCTACACATCATCTCACCCTTAGCCCTCTCACATTCCACATGTCAAAATGTGAGGGCTTGTGAGTCCTCAACTCACCTTAGCCCTTCATCTTGACTTTGTTGGATAAATCCCAACCATTGAATTCTCTAGAGAATTCAAGTTTCTCTAAAAAGAGACTTAGCCATTTTGCAACTAAATGCTGCCATTTTGTGCACTCATCTAGCCTTCAATTTCATTCACTTGCATTTACATCAAGCATATAGTTAAGCCTTGCATTTATCCATAATAAGAGCCATCAAAGAGCATACAAATCAATCCAAATCAAGGGCCAACCAAGGAGTTTCAGCTGCGAAAAGGGAGGTATATCTATTTGTCTTCATTTAACACTTTCCTCTTTGCATTTACAAATTTCTTAGTCTAATGTTGAGGTGTTTCCTTATGTTTTTCCATTGCATTTTAGTTGCTTAAAAAGGGTTAAACATTTTGATAGAGCCATCAAGGAGCATACAAACCAAATCAAAATCAAGGGCCAACGAAGGAGTTTCAGCTGCAAGAAGGGAGGTATATCCATTTGTCATCATTTAACACTTTCCTCTTTGCATTTACAAATTTCTTAGGCTAATCTTGAGGTGTTTCCTTATGTTTTTCCATTGCATTTTAGTTGCTTAAAAAGGGTTAAACATTTTGATATCACAATAACTATCTATGTTAGTTTACAAAATTGAGGTAATACGATTAAGACAAGTTGTAATTCCTTATTGTACTTTGTTGGAGCCTAAGGATAATTTTTCTATGTCATGGTAAATTCCTTGGATATTTTACCTACATTATGTCTTGATGAAGGTTTATTTATTCAAAAAACTAATTTTTAATTTTATGCAAATTAATTAGGAAGTATTATGCTACTCTATTGGACTTGTAAAGTGTATTTGTCCAAGAGATGTAAAATATGTTGTACTTGAATTTAGGCAAATGGAAAGGCATGATTGGAACATTAGTGAAATGTATACATTGTTAATTTGTTGAGATAACTCTGAATTTATGAGGATCCTTGTATGTCTTTGGAATTGAATAAATCTAGAAAAAGGATATTTATAAGATGTGAAAGACGATGCCTTCTTATAGCCTCAATTTACTCATTTATGCCTTAAAATTATGTATGTGGAAAGAGACTTTATTTTTTGTTCTATATGAAGTAAAATCATTTAAGGTGATGTGTTAATCCAATATAACATTTATATCTTTGATTTCATCTTGTGAAATTCAAACCTAAACTTGTAGTTATTATTCATAGTACCACTCTTTTAATTTAGCAAATATTACTATCAAAATATAGATTAATTACACATTAATAAGTAAAAGTTTTAACACACCTATATAGAGGACATTAGAGCTAAGTACCTTACAATTAATTTATTTAATTTCTAACATAGAGTTTCCAATAATTTTTTATGATCAGTCCCAACTCAACAATCTGAATTGATTATTATTTATTAAAATCAATTTTATTTTATTTACAATAAAATAAATATTAAAAAATTAAAGTATTTTTTAAAAACATAGGTTGTTGTACTCATATTAACTTATTAGGGACTATATCTTCTTTCAGTGGTCACCAGGCTAATCTGTGCATGACTGAGGCTAAATCAGTTGTGTTTTTCCTCTCTTGCTATCCCACTGTTATTTACCTATTAACTGTGAAAAACAACTGAGTGATGGAGGCAAACCTTAGGATTTTTGCCACACGTTTCTGAGGGGCAAAAGGAGTAATGGATATGGTAGGTTTAGGGGAAGCTTATATGGAGTTTAACTCAGAGAAGGAAGGACCGGGACAAGGATAGGTGGCTGTGTCTGCACTTTGGAAAGTAGTACAAGTTCTGGATAAAGGTAAAGCCCATACCAAGAATGTTGCTTCCTCGTATGTGAAGGTGGTTAGGAAGAAAGAGGACATTGGTACTAATAAAGCCCTAGATATGAACTAGGGATGAAGAAACTGAAAGAAGGTATTAGGCAAATGAAGGTTGCAGATATGCTAATGCTAGAATTGGGTACAGAAGAGATTGAGCATTGGAAGGAAATGGTGGCATTAGGCAGTTCCTAACTCCCTCTGGTCTAGTCTCCTAGATCTGAACATATGGGTTTCATAGACCTGTTGGCCTTTTTGGGCAGCACCAAAGGTCATCTATCCATGTGCACAAATAAGGCTTCTTTGTGATTGCATGTGATTCTGAGGAGGATCAAAATAAGATTTTAGAGTTGGGGTTTGGTATTGGGGTATGACAACGCTTTACTTGAAGTCATGGTTTCCAGAGTTCAACCTGCTTATGAATTTTTTTAGGTTTTGTTCTATTTGGGTAAGGGTTCGAGTCTCCCCCTACATTTTTGGCTTCATTCTACATTGAAAAACATAAGAAACTCTGTAGGTAACTTCATCTATCTATTGCCTAAAACACAGGCATTCACTAGCATTTATAACTAAGATTTTAGTAGAAACGGATCCAGGTCTCAGGGTCTTCCTTCGGAAAATGGTCTAATAAATTGATAAAGATTTATGGAAACAACCCTTAGATTATGAGAATTAGGCATTCTATTGTTGGAACTGTTTTAAGGTTGGTCATTTAGATGTGGATTGTTTGAAATCTCGAAGGCTCTTAGGGCACTCTATGTTGTGGAAGGATGTTGCTCCCAATTGATTTGCTGGTGGGTAGTAGTTATTTTGATTTGACAGAGAAGTAGGATAAGGAGAAGAATAAATCTTTTGAGGAGTGGTATTTTGGTAATGTTTAGGGGTTAAGGGAGAAGATCTAGTAGTTGACATCTAATTTTGTACCTTTCAATATATGACAATTTCAAATCACTCCCACTTTTTTATATGGCTTATTTGACAAGACTCTTGCATATAATTAAGTTTTCAGGTCGGTATCATCAAATATGATGTCACAATAGCATGTTTTTTGTTTAGGTGTCCAAAAAGACTCCCAAAAAAATGAGAGACCAATAGTTATTCATTAAGTCATGTTTTATTGGTGTGTCTGTGGCATCATATGATTTGTTGTTTTTTAGATCTAAGAAATACATTTTATTCAAAAAGACTCCCAAAAAAATGAGAGACCAATAGTTATTCATTAAGTCATGTTTTATTGGTGTGTCTGTGGCATCATATGATTTGTTGTTTTTTAGATCTAAGAAATACATTTTATTCAATTATACGTAATCATGGTCAACACTATCAACTTTAAAACTCACAACTGCTAATGCTATAATATTAAAATATTAAATATTAAATCAACAAATACTATCACAACTATTAGAACAAGCTCAATTATTAATCAAGATTGCTAAAAAGAAGAAAAAGATAGTATGGAGCTTCCTACGAAAGGAAATGGCTCATTAAAGTCAAAATTAAATAGAAAATGAATTCTTAATCTATTTACAATGTGGAAAGTTCAGAGATCCAGGAGATGTCAGAGTTGGATCTTTTTATTCTTTAGAGGAAGATTTCTCATCATATGAAAAAAAAACACAGTGATTTTGAAGCTGAACCTGATCTATATTCATCCAAAAATAAAAAAGTGAATGAACAATGATGTGTAACTTTAAAGCTATAAACAAAAATAGGGCTTCTGCTTTTATTTCAATTTCCTTGTATTGAATTATGATTTCCAAATGAGTGGGTCCTCCTAAAACTTCCCACTGTAAATAGAATTGAATAGTCCATGATACTGGACGATCTATTTTTATCTACAAATGGCTTATAGTCCATTTATCTATTACAAAATAACAATAGTTAGGGCCCACCTCAATTGGCTAGGCTCAACAATTGTTCCCTCTGCAACACTTTTTTTTATTTGCATGTCTAAGCCCTCCATAGGCCTGTTTGGGTGGGTGAATTCCCACAGCTAATATACACATGAACAATTTCATTCATATTTGACATTAAGAAATGAAGTACATGGGATTTGGAAGCTTGAATATGCGAGCACCAACAGCATTCCCTGTAACATCACTCCACTGATCTCCTCCATTTCCCCATATTCGATATCCTTTCTTTATCAATTCCTCCCTTTTGCGCGACTTGAACACAACAGCGCTATCACCATGATCGCTCTCACTTCTGTTAAACAAACATACCGCATTTTCTCAAAACACTAGCAAATTATAGTTATTAATGTACCAACAAAATCAATCAATCATTATTACCTTAATATGAGTCCATCCCACTTTGTAAATCCTTGTGATATTAAATTATCCCGTGTAATTTCTCTCTGGGATTCATCCCTCCCGGTGATAAAGAATACCCTGAACCCCAAATTTAGGAGCTGTTGATAAAGTTTTAAAGTTGCAGTTAAAGCAGGAGATTTTCCGCTGAACACCCATGAGTTGAATGCATCCTGGTTAAACAATTCTCCCCTGAAATTTCACAAAAATCATAAAATGTTAATTTTGATATCAAATTTTCACAATTCATAATGATTGCTGCTGATTCTGAATTAGATTATGTCAGAGTTCTTTCATCAACATTTGGGATCACACTCTGTGATCTATCATTTGGATGATACAGAGTTAAAGGAAACAAAAAATGGATCCCAAACTCCAAGATCCATCAGGCTGATAGAGAGCTCTGATAGAGAGCTCAAGAAGACAAAAAATGGATCCATTTTTCGTTCCCTTGAACTCTCTATCATCCTGATGATGGATTAGGTGGAAATATTGATAGAGAGTTCAAGGAGACAAAAATGGATCCCCGTAAGCTCTCTATTATCCTGATGATTGATTATAGAATGTGATCCAAAATATTATGCAAAAAACTCTCACACAATCTAATAAAAAACAGTAACAATAATCGATGAAATGTCCATTTGAATATGGAAAAGCAGAACAAAAACCAAAAAAAGAATGATGAGACATAATTACCCAAATTTTCTGGTCTTGTAGTATTCAAGATTAGACAAAGCTGTATCATCCACATCCAACACCCAAGCGTCCCTTCCATCATCCCCTGCAGGGCTAAATTCCCTGGCATAAATTACAGCCTGCTCAATGACTGCTGCCAAATCTCTTTCATAATCCCCATTCAACATATAAGTCTCTACATATTCTATACATTCTTCTGGAATGACCTTCCAGTGGCGAAGATTATTTGCTTCTACATTTAATCTCCAGCTTAAGCAATGAGCAGTCACAGTGGCCTGAGATGATTCAGCCCTGAGAAGCTTGATTGTACCAGAGAGGAGCAGAAGCCCCATTAGAACGAGTATTGTGCCTGCAAAATCCATGCTGAAATTATGGAACATGTGAAGAGTTTTCTCTATGAGATGGGAAAGTGTGGCATTGAAGTATTTAATGTATCGATTTCCATGGAATGGGATTTCGTTGGAGAATATGCGCCGACCACGCAAAGTCAAATCACAGGAAGGTAACCGTGTCACGCATCCAATCAAATGCCAAGCTTTGAACTGCTAAAGCATCGAATCAAATAACCGGACGTGTAAGGTGCAGATTCATCCCAGAGAGCTTGGAGCGCATGTGACTGACAGTAAGTTTGAGCCTCTTTAGGCAATACAATGTGTAATTGCCACGCGTCCCACCTTATTAGTGTATATAATTTTTTTATGAACAGATGTTCCCCAAAATGCAAAGGTCATGACGGGCCTACCTAGCATCCTTCTTTGTGGGTCGGTAGTTAGCCAATATTTCAATTGAAGTTATCATTATTAGTTCCTGCCGAAAGGCAGGATAACTTATGCATTCATTCAATTCAATTTTTTTGTCTTGACAGTGACAACCTCACCAATGAAAAACTGGGATTTAAATGTTGACCACTGAATCTATATAGTCTATATTAAATTGTTAGGTTTTCAATAAATACAATATGCTTTTATCTTTTTTCCTACTGGTTGGTGCTGTGAATAGTCAGTGATAAAAATAGAGTTTTAATTTTACAAATTACAAAAAATTTAAAGCTTATTATTAATTACATGACAATAAATCAAGCCCTTTTAATATCCATATGACAATAAATCAAGCCCTTTTCAACAAATTTTAAGACAAAGTTTTGGATTTTATTCTCATCAAATTTTCAACCCAAATTACCAATCGGCAGGAACGTGACGCAACTGCGTCTCTTGTTATAATTACTCATCGTTTCTACAATTATAACATATTGAATTAATTTGAGTTCATATAGGGAAATATCTATCTATATTTATGCTAACCTTAGATTGCTGGTTTGAGTTTGTTTAGATGTTTCTCGTTAATTCTAGGTTAAGAATTTATTTGTGATTTTTGTTGGTTTGCATGTGGGAAGTATAATTATTTTCTTGTATCAAATTGTGTAAGGATAATGATTCAATTATTAGATAAAAGATTGAGGACAACATTGAAAATATGCAATACCTTAGATACTTTGACAACACAAATTTCTTGATAAATACTCCTAATCATGTATGAAAGTAGTAATGATAGCTCTAAGATGCAAGGGATTTCAGTGATATCAAATGCCTCTAGAATGAACTAGAGTGAGCCCTCTAAATAGAACAACAATAGTCACAAATGCAATATTTCTCACCTTGATTTGAGATCACAATGGTCGTAAGGATATGTCAAGTCAACCCCAAATTAACATTTAAAATTTAAAAGCAAAGAGACAATTTCTATGAGTTTGGAAGTGATTGAGATCACTAGTGTGACTGTGGATCTAACTTAGGGAAAGAAATCTATAAATTAAGGATTAGGATTGATCCCTAGGAAATAGTATAAAGAAGAATAGGGCTTAGGGCATGTGCCCACTCTTAGTTGGACTCATGTCATTTGTATGCTTGACATTGCATAGAAATCACTCAAATTGAAATGGATTCACAACACAAAGAAAAAAACATGGGTATGAAGTTTTCACTATTACATTTTAGCTCCACTTTGATGTTCCTATGAACTATAATAAGAATGAACGTCAAAGAAATTACAAACAACTAATAGTAAACTAAATGTACATACCCATAAAAAGATATATATATATATATATATATATATATATATATATATATATATATATATATATATATATATATATATATATATATAAAAGAAAGAAAGTAGATTTTACCTTTAGTCCTAAAATGAGTGATCCATCTAGCAAAACTTGTAAAATAGAAATGAAAGCAATGAGTACCATCATTTATGCATTTAAAACAATAATTTGTTGTCCATAGTAAAAAAAATAAAAAATAAATGTAATGTTGAAGGAGAAGAGGTTGCTCTAAAGCTAGTGGAGGAAGATAAAAGGTCATCGCGGGGTGAGTAAACTAGAGTGTCCCATCTTTTTACATTTTGGGACCACTAAAATTAAGTTTTTTAGTATTTATCACATTTTGTCAATTATAATGAACAATCTATCAAGAATTTAAGGATGATGTAAACTAATTTTTTGTAATATTTTCTATGTAGATTCAATTTATAATTTTTTAAAATCTAATAAAGAGACATTTTTATCATATTTGGTTAGTTCTTAATAAAGTATTATATTTTCATGATTTTTTAGCTGACAGGCTTCTTATTGTGGACTCGCTAGTCCAGAAGAGCCCGACATACCTGTCTCACACTTGCAAAACCATTTACTCATACTCGTAAACCATGTCAGGCCAATGACAAACCATTCTTTGATGCTCTATTTCTGAGTTTTTTTAGGGTCACCGCCGATGGGGAGAAGCAGTCGAACTGTGAGTAGATTGAAGCAGCGGCTGTAGGAGATTGAGAAGCAATTAATGTTGGAGGGAGATTGAGAATGATTCACTCAATTATTGATTTACCTAATTACTGATGTTTACAAATTTGATTTGACCCCTTAGAATATTTTCTCATAAATGCTTTCATGTTTATAGATTTGGTTTGCCCCTTCCGAATAATTTCTCATCAATGCACGCCTTGCTGTGAATTGATTACGGGATATCCATTTTGCAAATATTTTGAAGAAAGCTCCCGACACTGCAATTACACTCCATTGTTTAATGAATGCTGGAGCACTATGCTTAGAGGCTATGAAGATGAGAATTTTGTGTAATTTGTTAGGGGTGAACAGGGGATATGATTAACTCCAGTGCTTCATTAATGGCTCTAGAAATCTATACCTCTTCTAGCTGTCGATTCCTGAGGCGATCTACTCTACTGGGACCTATCATTACACTACATGGACGTTCGTGGAGAAGTGAGAGATGTAGCTTACCATGGCCTCTGCTGCTTTAGCTTTTGTGTGCTACAAGTACACATAGTGTCCTTTCCTTCTGTGAGGTAACGATGTGGTTATGGTTTTAGTGAACAGGTATAATCGCCAGTAGGAGCCAAGGCCAGGCTAAGCAACTGACACACACACAAATGGTAGGGAGCCTAGCTGTCAATGTTAGTGGTATAGGTGTTGGAGAGAAGTAGAGGTTTCTAGCTTATCATCATGCCCTCATTAAATGCAAATACACTACAAATATGCCACCGTCCAAACACTACTGTGCAAATTAATTTCTCAATCTAACCTCCGCTTATAAATAGACTGTGTTGTGTTACAAAGATATAGTGCTTTGGAGTTACAAAGATACAACAAATCAATCTGTAAGTTTTTTCTTTCCTCTATTGGGTTTTCTGTAGCTTCTTCTGCAATTTCATTATTAATATAAATGTCAAATACCCTCTGGTTTTTCTACTCCCAATTGAAGCTTTATTTAGTAGTTGTTTTGATCCATTGAGCCGACTTTCATGTGTGTATCTTTCTCAAGCAAAATAGTGGACCATACTCCAAGTTGTGATACCAAACTACTAACTTTTTTGCTTTGTTGCCAAAAGTTGCATCTGCATAAGTGTAATTTGCTTCTTTTTTTCAATCACTCACAGTATTAATGATTTTTTTCACTAAATTTATATGCGTATGTTTCGATAAGCATAATAGAATTCATCTACTGGATCATCAGGCACATTTTCTCCTAGCTTGCACCCAATGATGCATAAATTATCTCAAGAATCTATATAATTTGCCTATGAAATACTTTCAAATTGTTGTATTCCACCTACAACTGGGAAATCCTACTTGAAGATCCTTAAAATCATGGTAGTTAGGAGCATGTCTGGGTAACTTGTGTCTTCCATCTACGACTGAACGGTCTTCTGGTAGTTTTGTTTTGAAGATCACAGTAATGGTTAGAATTTTAACTGTTGGTAACCAAGCCAATGAATGAAAATGTCGATGAAATCATTGCAATTATAAATGTTGAGGATGCCTTATGTTAAAAGGTCTAAAACTATACCCTGTGATAGTTTTTTCATTTATTTACAATGCACCTTGAGATGCCTTTAGGGTCATTTATCTACAGATTTTTTCTTCGTAAAAAGTAAAGGACATCTATAACATCTTGTTGTAACCCCAACAAGCATGTGTCTTATACTTACTGTTGTTTTTTAGGTCATTATTCTCAGTTGTTCCAATTTTTCATCACTTTCTGTACTCACCTAGTGCTGCTTGTTACTTAGGTTCCTTGTTTATTTTGTCTCTTAAGTACCAATTGCAACCACAACATCTGACAAAATTCCTCTATCCTTCATGCTTTGGTGGATGTCCATACCCTGTTCCAAAGCTCGCATTTTGGCATAGGCAGGGAGGATGTTGGCAAAGGTTGTGGAGTTTGGCTTTACACCTGCCAATTGCATTTGCTTGAAAGTTTCTAAAGTCTTCTCAAAAAGTTCAATTTGTGCATATCCTGCAATCATTGCAGTCCATGAGACCACATTTCTTTGATGCATTTTGTCAAACAGTTCATATATTCAACCATTGATGTTGAAGAACATCAAACATCTCTTCCTCGTTGCGCTATCTTTCACATGTTTAAGAATCAAACATCTCTTCCTCATTCTTCCTAATGAAGAATCTAGTAATGGACTCAAAACGTATTAACAAAAAACCCAATGCTGTTAAATCCAAAGATAACTCCACAATTGCATATATTACTTTCCATTCTTATAGTCTATCAATTGTGTGCTGAATTAGCTGCTTCTTGTCACTTTCTAAATTAATGCCTTAAGTTAGAAGTACTGGCTATTAAATATGTTTTCAACATACTAGAATGTCAACATAAAGTGTAACTTATTATTATATGGTTCAGTTTTGAATAATTTTTCATTATATGTTTGTTGCATTTTAATATTTTTCAGCATATTTCATTATAGCACAGGTGTTGCAAATCTCTCCTACATTGCCATTGTTATAGCAATTTAAGAAATTCATCATATATTTTCTGATTTAGAGAATGTACCATCTCCTATTTTTTTCTTGTTTAAAGGCTCTTAATTCTCACACACAATGCATCTAGGTTGATATGATGGTGTATTGTTCAACTATGCTGATTCCTGAACATAACCATTTGGGTCCACTTCATAAATTCAGTACTCCATCTGCCAAACTATTTCTTTGAAGTAACATTACATCTTGTTTTAAGCTAACTACAAAATTGTTGGTAAGCATGTCAGACACATGAGATTTGCTGTGAGATCTCTATGTGATTTGCATAAAATGTAGTTGGTTTAACTTTATAGATGTAGTCTTATCTGATTAGATGAGCTTTGATACTCACGGAAATTGTACTTGGTTTTTTTTCTTTGTTCCCACTTTTTGCATACATGTCTACCCTTATGCTTATAGATTTCTATACCCTGTTGGAAAGCTCCCATTTTGGCACAGGCTGGGAGGACGATGGAAAATGTTGTAGAATTTGGCTTTAGACCTACCAATTGGATTTGCATGAAAGTTTTGAAAGCCCTTTCAACAAATCCATTTTGTGAATTTTGTGAATATCTAGCAAGCATTGCATTCCATGAGATTACATCTCTTTGAGGAATTCTGTCAAACAGTTCATGAGCTTTTTCTATGCTTCCACATTTTGCATACCCAATAACTAATTCTTGGAGAATGCTAATTGGGATTATGTGATTGCAGTTTGCTAGGGAATAAATAATCATTGTCTGATCCATAGAAGGGATTGTGTAAGATGAGTGAATTTAGATGTTACCCTAAATAATATCCAGGATGGGGAAGTATTGCTGCTATCTGTTTATGTGTTGCTTATTATATTTATTTGAAGATTTGGTCTTTAAGGAGTTGGGAAAAAATACAGATTCCTAAATAAATAAAAAACTGAAATCAAGCAAAAGAGAACATAAGTTAAAACTGTCTTATCTGAAAAAAGGGCAGTGCTATAGGGTGTATAAAAATATTACTAACAAAAATGACAACTTGCAGGTTTCCTTCAATATAGGGTTACAAATTTCTCACTCAAAGTTCAAGTGTACATGGCACATATACCAATAATTTTTGGTTATGGTTGCCTGCTAGCCCTGTGATTTGATTTTTTTCTTAGTCTGCATGCTTTAATGTGTTCAAGGTGCAAAGCATTTTGTGGTCTAAAGGAATTTTTGTATATACATGTACTGCATCTATACGGGGAGAATAATTTTAGATTGGATGGATATTCATTGTTTAGTATAAACACAGAGATAAAAGAGATTTCATAATGAATTTAATTTTGCATTATAAATATACCAACTTTATAAGTTGATTTCAGAGATTTCTTCAGATAACCATCTGATCCTGCTGCTAATTCAAAAATTGTTATCGAATGAAGTATTCCAGCAATCTTTCCAAGCTTTTTTCTTAGATTATGTTTGTGTTGTCCATTGTTAATAAATTGACTATGTATTCTTCATCAAAAGACCCTTGACCCTGACTATTTTGTTCAAAGTCATCATCACTAAGAGCACTAGCTCCATGTTAACAGTAAATATCTCAAAGGATTTTCTTTAACACTAGCTCCCAGTAATTAATTTGATTATATTTTTTATTTTGGATGATGTCGCCGTGATGTCATCTTTTGAGAGTTTTTAGTTGGTTCACTATTTTTAGGATGTCATCTTTTAAAGGATTTTAGTTAGTTCATTATTTTTAAGATGTCATATTTAAAGGATTTTAGTTATTATTTTTATTATTTCATCTTTAACAGACCCATTGTATATGTAAATTTCTCTTAAATGTTATTACTCGATGTTTTTTACCTTCTCAAAAATCATTTCAAACTATTAGGATTTGACTTTTCAATCTTTAGTAATTATTTGGATAAAGTGTTAAATAAATGTGCAAATTCAATAAATAAAATAATGATATTTAATTAGAATTTTGATACATATAAGTTTTGATAAATAGTTATAAATGATTTGGATTTCTAGATATGAATTCTAAAAATAATGAAAACAAATATCATGAAAAATTATATATTTAAATTATAAGAAAATTTTCAAAGATTTTTTTTGGATTAGATAGATATATAATCTTTGTTTTAAAATTATAGTTAATTATAAAAGTATGGAGTATATGTTTAAAATTTATGTAAGTTGTCCTCAATGATGGACATGTTTTTCTTTATATAGTGGATGATAACATTATAAAGGAACATATATCTAAAATTATAAATTGATTTTTGACTAAATCACCATTAATAAGGAAATAATCTTTAATCTTTATATTTTGGAAATAACATTAAGAGTGAGCATATATTTAACTCATAAATCTTCCTTTAATGAATATGAAAATAAAATTTAAATCTTCCTTTAATGAATATGACAATAAAATTTAAATCTTCCTTTAATGAATATGAAAATAAAATCTAGTTTTTGAAATTTGAAACTAACGTTACCTATATCTAGGAGAAAGCCATTTGAAGTTCATGGAAGTATGTTACATCTAGGAGACAACTTTATGATGCAAAATTCCCTTAGTCTCTAATTCTGTCAAATATTCCAATAAATCTTCATAAAGAAATTCTTAGATTCTTATACATTTTTTCCATATGTTATAAGTGTTAATATTTAGAGTTATATAATGGCTTATTTATTTTTACTCATTATTAAATGTTTGTGGAATTAATTAAATGTAAGATAGGCTTTATTATATGTTTCTTTGGAATTTTTTTTTTACGTATTGCTATTAGTTTTTTTTTTTTAATAAAAGAGGGAAAAATTTTTATTGCATCAGAACAACATTACAAAGTCCAAAGAAAGAAGCCACAAAGGGGCCCAACAATACAAGAATTAATTCACACCCAAGAAAAACCTCATATCCTCTGCAACCCACTCCTCAAGAACATGCGCCATGTCCTCAGGAAGGTTGCCCTAGTTATCCACATACCAAGAATCAGTCCTCTTCGACGCCCATCTAGCCAGCCCATCAACCGCCCTATTCCACTCCTGCGGAATATGATGGAAAACAATGGATTCCAAAGAAGAACACATAGAAATAATCTGCTTGACAACCACAACAAGCTACCAATTCACATCCTCCAAATTTCACTTATTCAACATATCAATCACCACCTGAGAATCAGACTCACAAACAATCTGCCGCTATCTGAGGCCAACCGCGCGCTCCAACGCCAAGAGAATAGCACTCACCTCCATAAGGTTATTAGTTTGCAAGCCACAACACATAGAGAAGAAAAAAACCACCACTCCAAGGCTATCCCTACCAATACCACCAACCCTAGCATGCCCAGGATTACCTCTGGATGACCCATCCATATTGATTTTTAGCTCCCCCCAGAGCCGGCGGACACCAAAAGCCCTCACGAGCAACCCTCTCACGCCCACGCCTACAATGCACTTTGCTCCAAATACTCCTATCCCCTGTGACAAGACCCAGGGCATTAACAACACCCAAGTCCCCAGGATCAATCAGCACAGACAAGTCACACTTTGTAGTCAAAGTCTCCTGCAGAGCCCCAAGAATTCACCTCCAAAGTTTCCCCATGAGAAATTTTTTATCTAGGAAAATTCTTCTATTACGCTCCAACCAAATTTTCCAAACAATCAAACTAGGACCAATGCTCCAAGCAATTTTAAGAAAAGAGGTTATGGCAAGAGAAGATCCCTGTCTCGACCAAAAATCCTCCAAAGAAGAAACATGGCAACACGGTAATCTCCAGAGATTCCACTAGTGATGCTAGATAGTCTTAACAAAAGAACATTGAAAAAAGAGATGCGATAAGCATTCTTCATGCCGACCACATAGAATACACATGGAGGGGCCCTGGAACACCCGTTTCCAAAGATTGTCCCAAGTAAGACACTTACCTTGGACCACGAGCCAAGAGAAAAAATTACACTTAGGCCAAGCAAATTTATTCCAAACATGCTTCCACCAAGTAACCTGGGAGCTCCCAAAAACCTGTTTATCCAGAACCTGATAACTAGAGGCCACTGAAAATTTTCCTTTCAAATCTGGACCCCAAGCAAGCACATCACTCCCCTGGAGAGAGTTGCAGGCACAACCCGATAAAATCTTAGCAAGCTCTTGACGATCCTCCACCACACCACCATGAGGCCATTCCAAGGGGTCCTTCCATTTGGACACAAAAATCTGACCCAAATATTTTTGCAATTTGAAGTCTACCACATAACACCAACCCACCTCCTCAAAAACTTGGCACAAATCATGGAGGTGAGGATGAGAGCACACAATGGGTGGATGTCCATCCCAGGAATCATGCTAGAAGAGAGCATCCCGACCCCCATTGCAAATCCAAAAAAGACCCTGCTTAACAAGATTGGAACCTTGTTTAAGGGTACTCCAGATCATAGAACCTTTCCCCTCCATACTGAATCTAACAACCTCCCTACTTTCCACTGCTCCCAAATATTTGAAGGTTAGAATTTTAGCCCACCACATGTGTTGTTGTGAGAACCAGCACCAATACAACTTAGCAGCCAAGGCCTGCCCATTCAAATTCGTCCATCATAGACCAAGACCCCCCTCCTGCTTTGGCCTACAAACAACATCCCACCTCACCAAACTCCATTTTCTATGAAGAAGATTGCCAGCCCACAGAAACTGACGAGACAATTTCTCGAAGTCCTTAACAAAGCTTGAAGTAGCAGAAAGAATAAAGCATCTATAAAGAGGGAGAGCTTGGACCACCGACTTTAGAAGAGTCACTCTACCTACTGAAGAAAGCTACCTACAAGTCCAATGACTGACCAATCTCCGTAACTTGTCAAGAGTCTCTTGCCAAAACCTTTTGGGGAGAGAACGGATGGCAAGAGGGATTCCAAGGTAGGAGAAAGGAAGCGAACCAATCTAGAAACGAAGAATACCAACAATTCTCCTTTGGATAACCTTAGGAGTATGGAAGAAATAAATGAAGGACTTCCCCTCATTAATGCACTACCCAGAAGCTGCCAAGTAACTGTCCAACACACTGCACCAGTTGAGAGCCTCCTCAACCTTTGCCCTACCCATCAAGGTAGTATCATCAATGAACTGAAGATGAGATTGAGGGGGAATGCCATTTCCCCAAATCCAACCCTGAAGCAAATCGCTAGCAACTTGAGCACGAATGAGCCTTCCCAGGCCTTCCGCAAGAAGGATGAATAAGTAGGGAGAATGGGATCTCCTTGCCTGAGGCCTGTAGAAGCACCAAACAAACAAGTGGGCTCACCATTAATAATCACTGAAAAGGAAGAAGAAGTGACACAACTCCTTACCCAATCAATCCAACCCTTAGTAAAGCCAAAATCTCCAAGAATTTTAAAGAGAAAGCTCCACTTAACATGATCATACGCTTTTTCCATGTCCAACTTGATAAACATAGATTTTTCTTTTGAGGATTCCATAGAATGGATGGTCTCAGCCGCAATAACAACCCCATCCATGATCTGCCTGCCAGTAACAAAACCCCCTGCTCCACAGAGATTAAACCACCAAGCCAAGGTTTCAACCTTTCCGCAATCAACTTGGTAATAATTTTATACACAACATTACATATCGCAATAGGCCTAAAAAGATCCAAAGAATTAGCCCCCTCCCTCTTTGGAATAAGAGCTAAAAAAGTAGCATTCAGAGACTTCAACATTTGTTTATGCATAAAAGATTCCTAAACAACCTCCAAGAGGTCCAATTTAACCACTTCCTAGAACTCTTGAAAAAATTCGACAGGGAATCCATCAGGCCCAGGTGCTTTACCTTTCTTCATTTGGAACACAACATTCTCAAGCTCTGACAAGGTAATAGGAGAGAGCAACAATTCATTCATTTCATTAGTCACCAGCTGTGGGATACAATCTAAAATCCTTTCTTCTTCCTCCTCCGCAGGAGGTGAATCCTCAGAGAATAAGGTAGAAAAATACCGAATGCATTCAGCAGAAATAGAAGCGGAAGAGGACAAAATTTCCCCATCAGACAACAAGAGAGAAGAAATAGCATTACCTTGCCTCCGATTCTTAACTGATTTATGGAAAAAAGAGGTGTTCCTATCACTAGCCTGAAGCCATTCAATACGAGACTTCTGTTTCCAAAAAAATTCTTCTCTTAGCTCCCATTCCTCAACCTCTTTAGTCGCAACAACCTCTAACAAACTCAATTCTTCCGAGAGGCCTTGATCATGAATCTTTCTAGTAATTAGATCAAGATAATCCTAAGCTTTTGTATTTTTCTTGAAACAAATTACCAAAATGTTGCCTATTCCATCTCTTCAACCTGTATTTAACATACTGGAGCCTCTTTGAGAAAGAGTACATAGCAGTGCCATAAGCTGGCTTCCCAAGATCCCACCAGCCAGGGAGAAAATCATGAAGAGATTCATCCTTGAGCCACACGAGTTGGAACTTAAAGGTCTATCTAGCACACTGCTGAGGCATTTTAGCCACCAGCTTAATTGGCCAATGGTCAGAACCTCGACCATCCAGTATTTCAAAACTAGTCCTCCACTTGTCCCCCAACCAAAAACTAGACACCAAGAATCTATCAAGTCTTTCCGAAATAGAAGCATCTCTAGTTCTCCTATTATTCCATGTAAATAGACCATTACCCGACTTGATATCCACAAGATTTAGAGCAGAGATATTGTCTTGGAGCAACAACGTAGAAGCCTCTAGCCTAGC